>JAHQIW010000425.1:0-224982 GCA_019055375.1 Parelaphostrongylus tenuis
ACAGCCCAGAAGGAGTATGCGCTCACAGTCGTCTAGACGTCACCCCCGACGCCAAGTGTCATTCTACCCCCTCCCCCCCAACCGGATGATCTTGGCACCACGTGACAGCAGATCGAATAAGCAATGACTTAAGATAGAACATGGCAGCCAAGCAGTACACCACGAGAGCACGGCCGAGAAGACACGTCAAACTAGAAAGGTATGGTTCCCGGGAATAGAAGCCGGACGGCGAGTAAAGAGCCTAACAGAAGTATGACATAAGCTAGGACTGCTCTAGAGCATAATAAGGTGAATTAGTACTAATGGGCGATCCTCATTTTTGATAGAGGAATATATCTACAAGAGAAATCCAGCTCAATCACTTCAGCATGCTGTGTACACAGCTGTGTTTTCATTCTGTCTCATTCATTTTCAAACATTTTCACGATTAGGTGGTGAAAGAGCGAGTATACGATCGCTCATCGTGACCCAGGTGAAATCTACCCGGATGTCAAAAACTACAATGTTCAGCTGGAGTCGATCTTCCCAAGAAGCCTATCCGCAGGCTGGAAAGGAATTCGGAATTTCTTATTCTAAGCCACAGTGGAAGCAAAGGTCATTAAGGGGTAATTGACGATGTCCTCGAGCATGTCTTTCAGCGCCCATTTTTGAGAGTCCAAAGGAAAAGGAAAATTCTTTGCTTAAACTAATCAAGCACTTAGTAATATCGAATAGTGCTTGTAGATCACTCATGCCTCTCTGGAAAAGGAAGTCGAATGCAGGTAGAGTGGGTTAACGAGATGAACTTGATAACCGCACAGCACAATTATATGGATAGATTCACAAGAAAGCTAAGGCAGTGGGGCGATGAGATGTACGTAATTCTTGATCGGCAACGTACTCGATGGGTTGCGCGTCAGTTATAAACACGACAAATTTACTGCCACAACAGACACCCTTCCATACCCTGAGCGTGTTCTCTCTAGTGCTCTCTAATGTGACCCACACATCGACAAGTAATGAGAATCAACGCTCCAATACCCACTCACTCCACCATCGAGACATCCCAAATACTGACACACTAACAAGGGCAGCACATTAGGTGTACACGCGCTACGGTTTCCAACCACTATAAAGTTAGCCGATTATTACTGGTCTCATCAGAATCGAACATTAGGAAGAATATGGCAGGAAAATACTCTTCTGAGCAGGGATAGATTGACTAGATGAATTGTTATCAAAGATCACTATCTCTACTAGTAGGCAAGTAATATGCGCGTGAGACAAATATAAAAGTACTTCACCCCTGAACTAAGGAATTATAAAGATATAGATCGGGTATGAAGATTTTTTCCAAAGAACTAGATGGCTCAGCTATGGACAGCCGGACGTTTGAACAGATTCTCACCATTTTATACACAAAAACTTGATTAAGTAAAAAAATCTTCGATTCGCTAAATTAGTGAAAAATTATAAAAGAATTATTGGATTACTGGTTTTTTTTATGATGGCGACCCAGATACACACTTCGACGTCTATCTTCAAAACTTCAGGACAGCAATCGATTCAATTAGTAATGTTTAGGGATTCGATAAACACGTAATGGACCGCTCAACTAAGTAATGTAGTTGTGAATGATCAAATAAGGCTATGAATTGAACTCCAGGATCAACACACTGTAATTGTAAGGTCCCCTAGAATGACAGCATGTTGTAAAGGTAGATTAATGGTTCGAAGAGCTGCAATGTAATGAGTCAATGTGAATCCCTTGATTTCTTTCCAGTGCTATCAGAATATTGATGAGTAGAAAGTGGCGAAAAAAGTCCACAGCTTTTATAAATTTCGTGGCTGAACTGATATCATTCGATTATCGTCCTCATCAACAAAGTGACTGATGAATGAGACTGGTTGACCAACAAAATCAGCCAGTAATTTTTTCGAGATCCATTTACTAGTACCAAATAACCGATCGAGAACGATCAAAAAGTTTGTGATTAGCTTCTTTGTAGTCCAGTGAGTGTGAAAAAGAAAAAAAACAAGACAAATGCGGCAGGATCGAGACAGATAGAATCATTTACAAAATGGAACGAAGAAGAATACCTGCATGCTCTTTAGTTGATATCGGATCACTCGATCATGATAGACGATCATCGAACCATCAACAACTTCGACTCTCTCAAATGAACATGAATTTAAACGTTTCTTTCAATCTTGAAATTCCAGAAAAAAAGAGAACAAGTGTTCATTTGTCATTATAGATCTATGCTAATGCAGAACACGTTACTTTTGTTTTCGCTTTTACATTGTGTATGAAAGAATTTAGTTTTTGTCGGTACATGTGATTGTGTGTTTTTAAAGAACCACTAATCTCTTATGAATGCTCCCTAAAATTGAACTTGCCGAAAATTTTTCTAAATAACATGTCGATTCACGCCATTTGTAATTTAAAATGTCACTACAATTAGTTGATATAGTGCAGTTTTGATTCTTGGGAAGGAAAATCAATCTGCTTTTCTTCTCTATATAGCTGTCATTAACTTCCTTCTTTTTCTACTTTTATTGGAGTTAAGGAAGAGACCACTTCAAATTTAGAATTTTTAGACTACAGTAATTTGAATCCTCAGATTTATTCTAACTTGAAAGGGAACATATCAATACAAGGTTGAAGACATTTTTAATTCTATAAAAGTTCGCCATTGAAACAACGATTGTCAGGCTCGCTGGTGTATGAATTTGTTACATAAGTCTCAAAGCTACTCATTTGTTACATAAGTCTCAAAACTTTGAAAAATCGTTCAAAAGGGGTGCGGAAAACACTTCGAAGCAGAAATAAAATCAAGTATGTCATCAGAACTCTTGAAAAACCTCAGAAAAATGCTTATCGAAGTATCCAAGAACGGTCATCGCTAATCCTATGACAATCACGACGCATCCAAAAATTCACTGCACGACAAGCGGCCCAAAGTGTCTGAAATAATGCAGTGAAAGCTACCAATCTTTTCGCTTTTTTGCTTGTTGTTTTTGTTTATTGACTCTTGCTGGATATACTTTAACGAATTTTCTTTGAAGATACTTTTTATTCTTCATTATTACACACCATCATTTCCATTCATTTCCATTTACAGACTTTTTTCCTCTTTCATAGCGGTTATCAATTCAATGGAAAATAGAACTGAATTATAAATAGAAAGGATAGATAAGAATTCGTCATGAAAAGATTTCTCGAAAAGTCAGCAATCTTCAAGAAGAGATAGCCTTTTGAGAAAAACGATCTTCAGTGCGATTGAGAATAAGAATTATTATTAGTTTTTACAGTTAAATTGGTATAGAAGTAGGCAAAGAAAAATAGAGGTTTGGATAGATATTTACAAGATCTCATTACGATTTTAACAGTAAATCTCAGTGGATTCTTCGATTTCTTATCACGAGAGCGAAAGCGATTATCATAAGTCTGAATTTCAATTTTATAGAATAGAGTATACCACAGTTTCAACGATGGTAGGGATACTGGTGTGTTCCTTACTAAACAGGCGTGTTTGCTTGGCTTTTTTCGCTGAACAAGGCTTCTCTCCTCAGACTTTTAGTTATTCGCAAAGCGTACATCTCGGCGATTTCTAATACAAAGCTCTGGTTTTGAAGGGGTTTTTCTAGTGCCTCTGTAGAAGAGGAAATATTTACGTTACACTCGGTATGTGTGTTCGCTCGGCTACGCTCTGTGGATCGTTTTTGCTCGGCCTTCAGCAGTCGCTCTCTAGTTCAAATCCCGTCAATTTTTTACGCTCAAATTGTTTTTTAAAATTAACATTTGAATTTCCGTTGTAAGAGGGATAAGATGACTACGTTTCACACCCAAAGTAGTTATCCCGAAACTTCAACTTCACAGCGGAGTTCTTTATAACGGCAGTATGAAATGAAATGAAGGCTATTTTTCTATACAGTAATAAAAAAAATCTCTTCTATAACTTACTTTTAAGAGAATTATACAGCTTTTTCGAAGAAGGGAAAAGATTTCGAAATAGATTACAAGAAATCGAGCTTCTCACAAACGAACTGAACGAAGTCTATTTTAACTGCTTGCTGCTTTATATGCATATACTTTCGAGTGCAAAACGTAAAGTTTTTTTGCATTGTGAAGACCTTTTCGGAAAACCATTCTCACTTCTAGAACCAATGTTTTTCAAACTATAGAATAAGTTCAAAAACTAGTGAAGAGCCATCTCACAAACCGGAGTCGAATCAAATAATGCGCGCCGAGAGTGAAACGTAACCTTATTCTTGCTGTTACTTGCACACACTAACAGGTTTTTGAAGACTACATATAATGTTGAAATTTTCCGAGATTTATGTTATTAAATAATTGCAAAAACTCTGATATGAAGACGAAAACACCTCGTGCTTACTGTGTTTGAAATTAGCAATAATTTGATTACAATGGCGACTGGGTTAATATCTCTTGATGATTACATGGAGAAATTATTAAAGAGCTTTTGATTTTGAGAATAAAAGAGAATTATCTAAACCTGACAAGCAATCGATCCGAAGAGATAAGTATATGAAAAATACAAGAATGAACCGATATCACCGCTTCACGGTGACCTTGCCCTCATTCTCATGACTGTTTAGCGATGTATTGAAACCGACTTTCTTTTAATCTTTTAATTTATTTTATCCTCATTAATCCGTCATGACAATGTTTTTTTCACTGTTACGGACCCCAGTACTTCTAGCACTCAAATCGTTTTTCATCTTCTTCTAGAACGGCGTAGAATACTGGCCGAGCGTGTCTCCTTGCAATCTCGAGGATCCTGGCCGTGACGTTTCATAGGGCGTTGTTGTAGACTGCAGAAGAGAGTTAGGGGTGGAACGCGGCTCCACACGCCGCGACGAGCATCACAACCAGTCGGCCACGGCGTTCCGGAGCTTTGAGCGCAAGCTCTTCCTTTAATCTAACCTCGGCAAAACCAATAAATAGATTTTCGCTAGCAACTTCGTGATAATGGCTTAATTAAGACAGAAGTATGTATTTATTGAGATTTCCTTTCATCATACGACCCATTTTCATATTTACATGGCGGTTTCGAGCACTTTCTGTATTCGATTCGTTTCATGGTATCTATCATCCAGAAATTCTATAAACTTCCGTATGAGGGTCCGGTTGTTGCTTGAGTATCGTGGCCTTCTTTTCAAGCTTTGTTAAATATTCGTCTAAGCAAATCTCCTCAGAGACTTGCAATAGTTTTGGTATCAGTATGGAATAGGACGACAAGAATAAGAACTTCATTAAAAGGCTGTACTGTATCACCATAAACTGGCCACCTATCATCACCTTCTTATTACAATAAAGTAGAACTCAAAAAAATAGAAATAAAAAACGTTACATGAAATGGACGGTAGCCATGGGTGTTTCGTAGAATGAGTGAGGCCCAATGAGTGATTTGTTGCGACAAGCCTCCTAACAGAAGACATTTTAGTGCTCTATGCCCTTTTTGGAATGCCCTTCTTTCGAATGACAGATTAGAAGTATTGAGGCAAATCCCTTTTTTTCCGGTAAATAGGAATGGATTAGTTTTTAATGGCCTCATTAAAGTTCAGCGGAGTGAATATATTCGAAAGCTCCATTTACGTCTATCTTGGTCTGTCCGTAGAGTCATTATGATGATCGACTCAGCTTCAAAGATGAGCTCGAGGAAGCGAGCGGCTTGAGGAGCGTTAAGAACGCCCGACCGTGCCCACCTTTCCGACTAAACGACTATCGTTTCTTCTATATATGCATAATAAACTCGCTCGTTAGGTATGTAGGCCAATTGCCCTTATCGAACATTTAAAAGTCGATATCAAGAGTATGCCTTATCTCGCAAATGAGAGATTGGATGCGTCGATTCTTACCCACGCCAATACGAAAATCAGAAATGCCCTCCCACCTTCCAAGCTATTAAAGATAAAGAGGTCCGGACATGTAATACGATTTAACGACAACCCATAGACGAGAGCCGTTATTGAATGAACTCTTCAGCACCACAAAAAAGGCAGTGACCCGGTGGTCCAATTTTTCAACGAAGCGTTCAGAAAGAAAGAAACGATTTCCTGAAGCGAGGAAACCCATTGGACCACTTCACTTGATACGGAAAAATGGGAGTTGTGCTGGTGTGCATTCGAGTCACTCGGCAATCAAAGACACCATGGATGACACAGGTGACAGGTGTTAATCAAATACCCGAGTATGTGTATGCGAAGTTTTCAGAGGTGTTTTGAAATACTGGTCTAGACGTAGTTGCAAAGCAGTAGTTGGAAAAATTGAGCTCTTCCATGTTTCCAATTCCAAAGCCTAGTGTCAAAATTGTGTGAAAGGATAAAATAAACGGGATTGACAGTTTGGTAGGCCCGCTCAAACTATTGTATAAAACAACACAATAAACATCTTTGAAGGAGTTGGGTGCATTATGCACACCTCAAGAATTGAGCAACGCCGTAAGCTTTATTCTTCATATTCTTTGTATGCATATGTACAGATATGTAGTATGAATATCATTCAACAAAAGAAAAGGGAAAACTGTTTGTAGATAAGTATTTTGACGGCAAGCGAGAAAAATCAGCGTCAAGTGTTTGCGCTAGAAGACATGACGTCTTTGCTTTAACAACATTGTTTGTCGATATTCAAGAGAAAAAGGCATTATAACATCCGGAAAACGGAGAAAAAACTTTTGTTAGCAATACTCCAATTATAGTCGAATTCCTGACACATGAACCGACAATATAGTCCATAACGCTCTCAGTAGTAATTTTTTCGATTCCTTCGAAAATACGAAACTTATAGTCAAGAGAGAAGAACAGATTTTGAGACTTTGTTCTAAGCTATGTTTATTTATTTGAATAAGCCGCAAGACAAAAAACAAGTTCCTCTAGACGACAGAGAAGCCACAACATTTTAACAAGCTAATTTCAAGAGCTCTTTCAATCAACTGATAACTAAAATATTTCTTTAAGTTTACTCAGTTTTCTCTGACCGGTGCTGTTATGAATGATTTGGGAACAGTGGAAAATCGTTTCAATCCTATTTGCCTAACAATGCCCCAAACACTCTGCAGTTCGCTTGATAATTGAGTAAAAACTAGCTTGTTTTCATTGGGAGTTTTATCACCTATAAATCTACAGAGTAAATCAAACAATTTCTGGAATATGTGTGGGTTCAATTATCATGTAGTGATTTTCATGTTGAATCGTTAAGAGCTGTGAGGATTACTGTAAAGTTATAAGAGCCCTAAGGTCAAAACGCGCAGTAATAACTACTGGTAAGAATTAACACAGATAGAATACAGACAAAAAATAAATGAAGCCGAAAAAGATTAGATAAGTAGATGAAAGCAATTTAAAATTGATTACTTAGCAGATAGTTGAAGACAAAAAGTCGCCTAAGTAAAAAAGTGAAAAGAAAATAAAAATGATTTTTTCAAAACGTTTAAATTTGAGCATATAGAAATAAACACAATAACTGCAATCGATTCGAACGATAGATGAAACTTTTTCCTTACTTTACCTATCTGAATAAGGACTATCGGCCTATTTTTAACTCTCTCCGTGGTAGAAGCTTAATCGTCGAGAAATCTTTGATTGATCAGTAGTGCTAAAGCCAAGGAACGTCGATTTTTAATGAAACAACAGCTAGATTCTGATTTGTAGAGCATTATTGATTTTGAATCGCCCTCTGACGAGTATCATAACTGTCTAGAGTAATATATGAAATATCGGCGAGCAGTTGTCGAGTTCTTGAGCTTACGAATTTTTTATGACATTAACTGAAAATCGTTCACCTTTTCGAAATAGTGAAAGTCTGCATCTGTTTCTCGAAAGAACGAATCTTATTCTTGATTATAATTCTCGAGTGGACTTTGTTCGAAAGTCATTACTGCTTATCTATAGGTTCAGCAACCTATCACACACTCTAGAAGATTACAGAATAACTGATTTGTATACTCATCATTTAGTAAGAGCTTGCGCGAGTTTCATGACTATTCAAAATCAGTGGCTGACGATTTTGCGACTTCTCCTTCTTCAGAAAGTAGACGTACTATGATTATCAACACAATTATTCCGTTGATATCCCTTGTAACATATGCTGAGATAAATGCATAGAGAAAGTGAGTAGACCACCTCGTATCCTCATGAAAATTGAACTTTCAGATGGAAAGTCGAAAAATCGGAGAAGTACATTCTAGGTGCACAGGACAAAAACGAATAACGATAACAACTTTGAGATAGTACAAGAATACTAGGGCAAGAGTCAAAAACGTCGGCAAAAAACCCTTTGAGGCTTTTTGAAAAAATTCAGGATCCAAAGTTTAATATAAGTGGATAGTGTCTAAGCATAAAAAATAATATAGCACCTCATCTCAAATTTATTCTCTAGTCTGAGTAAGGTCCATTATTCTTAGTGAGTGGAAACACATCGATGACTTTTCCTGACAAGTAGATGAACAAAAGGCTTCATTAGACAGATATTCGAGCTGATTTTTTGCCTTTGGCATAGATATAATAGAACTTAACAAACAATCAGATATGGTATGATGCAGTATGCCTGAGCTCTGAGAAAGACAAAGTCGCCAAATCATCAATCATCGATTCTAATCAAGATACATCAACCTCATCAGTTTGGAGAGCAGGGTACTTTGTGAGATAACTTCCATTTCTTTTACCAATGTTCCAAGAGTCAGTCTTTTGACCGATCAATTGTCATTCTGATTTCGCTAAATCTAATAGGATTGAGTTTTTCAGAGTGGAGTAATCCTTCTACGTTTCTTAACACTGAACACAATAGTAACACTGCAAACTCTATAGCTCATACGCACATATTTCATGAAGGGTTATCTCACCACGTCAAAATGTAGCACAGTAGCTCTTAGAACGTTTGTTCAGATAAGCTCAGTCTCCTCATAAGTGTGTGTTGAGTAAAACAATGCAAACCTTCCGATTGAATCGTGCAATAATTCAAGGCAGAAAGCAAAATTAATATGACGGCGATGTGAAAAAAGAAGTGAAATCTTTTAGAAAAAAAGCCTTATTCTAATAAGATCATGCTCAGTAGATACCTACACGACTTAGATCCCAGCTTGAAATCGTTGTACTCTCTATTTAAAGTCCACCTCGATTTTGGGCGTTGTGAAACCAAATCACCAAATAATCTGCTGTAATATCTCATCAATAAAGTGCTTAATGCTAGCTGAGTATGGTTTCACCTTGAAATCTCGTCATAGCGCTCTTTTCAAGTCCGTTGCTAGCCATTGTGAATAGCGAAATTCAGTGGCTGGCATGCGACTCGGATTCATCCAGGATTGTCTTTGATTAATTGACCCACTGTGAACGGCGGAAGCTAACAAATTTGAGCACTTAGAGCGCAGTTTAAGGGAAGAAGAGAGAATGATAAGAGTGAAAACTAAGGCATCAACTTATTCCAAATCAGTAAGAATCCCTGATATCAAATTTTTAATTCTTTTAACTCAAGAACAAGCTCATGAAAGTGAGCAAAATGATAATAACGAATAATTTCTGAAGTAAAGAGGTAAATTCTTCAGATTATCCCTAGTCAGTTTTTAAGGACTAGTTATTGAAAATCACTTGTAAATTATTATCAGAGGTCCAAATATAGATAGAAGACAATGTTGCTAGTAAATAGAAAAGTGGCAAGGCTAGTGAATTGTTTGTGTTGCCGTTCAATACGCGCAAAGTGCTCGTTCAACTCGGTCCTTCTCCCAGGATGAATGGATCGCCTCGACCAGGGTTCAACATTATTCATAAAGACGGTAAAAAATTCTCAAGCAACATCTCAAATCACGCACAAGCACGAAGCCTTTCGTAAATGATGAATGCGAGGAGACGGATCGAATGCACGAAATGCTGGGATCCGCACAATATGTGATGTCGTCAATATGGGAATAGAGTGAAAAAAAAGAAACAAGGAAATTTTTTAATGGCCAGATAGAGCAAGTATATCAACTAGTTCCTTAGAATTTCTTTCCGCAATTCGACACTTTTGTTATTCAGTTCTTATTTATCAAGAGAAATCAATATTTCACGTAATTGTTATTTGAGCCAACATATCAAGTGTTCTATTAAATTTGGCGATCGTGTGATCTTTCACTTGACGGCGATTTCGTGAATCGTTATTCGTTGCCTACCTCTTCATAGGGGATGTAGGGACCCCCGAAGGATTGGCCAACGACGAGGGACCTGCCCGCATTGACGAGGCTACAAGGCCGAAAGACGTGTATCGGGCTGTACAAGAGCCTATTAACAGACCACATGACTCACTGGCTTGAAGAATAGTTCTGAGTTATATTGAAATTTGAGCGTCGTCTTAATAAACATTCGAATAAACGGTTTAGGAAAAAACAATTAATCAAACATAATCAGAACCATCATCAATGTTATGCAGCAATTTGCGTGGCAAAAAGTACGAGGCTGGCGATCAAAGAAGTCGATAAGGTCACTTTGAGCTGGTTGTTATCTTCGAAGTTTTGTCTCACAGCCGCTGCTTTAGAGAGCGCGGAAGAAATAATGATCCTGAGGAACAATATCAGGACTGTACAAGGAATCTGATACCGTGGTCCAACCCAGTTTCTCCAAAATAAGTCGAGTCGCCGTTTCATTGTGATGTCGAGCGTTATCCTGGCCCATGGCCCAGTTCTTGAACAGCATACCCTGCCGATACTACAAAACATAGAGCATAGTCTTTTAAGTATGAGACTGGGTTGTGCATGAAAGGTCCATGACATCTATTTGAGCTAGCCCATTTGATATAGACGGGCAGCGATGATGCTAAGGCCGTATCCAGGTGTTACTAGAGCATTCTTCAACATACAACAGCTTCGGCGATAATCCGATTTGAAATAGAAAAAAAACATAATCCACCAGTGATGTGAAAAAATTCATGAGTCAACCCAGTATAATCACTTTTTGGTGTTCTTCATTAATATATGACATAGTTGACTGATCTTTGGGTTTTCCAATATTCATAAATCTCCCTCATTTTACAACTGCGAGGATACTTAGTCGTAAAGCTATAAAGTGTTTTCTTCCCACTTGGAGGATATGTAAGATGGCTAAAAAGTTCGCAGATCTCTGTTATTAGAAGGTCGGCCGGATTCTAAACATTAGTAATATGTCTCCCCCACAATCGGTTTGACTTTGTGATCTTTTATAGGTAGTCAGTTTGTTTTGAAGTCGTTAAGCGATTGAGAGGCATAAGCCTAGGCCATTTTTGGAAGCGTGTTTCAATAAATAAGGCTCATTTATAATCCTGCGTGTCCCAAAAATCCACCGATTGCTACCACTTATCGACAAAAGTGCAAAAATAAATGCCTTCTATGAAAAATAGATACCCCTTCTGAATACCTGGCAAAGTTGAAGTCTTGCTCACGGAAGAGCGATTGGACAAAGGCCGTTAGGATTTCTTAGTGGGTAACGGGATTAAACGGCTATCAATCTTCGAAGGTTATATGGCGTTTTCATGAAGAATAAATAAATATTTGACTATTAATAAAGTTTTGAAAATAGCTTCGAAGTAACGCAAGTAGATATAAATAGTTGAGAAAACATTAAGATAACAAGTTATACCTGAAAATAACTATAATCCGGACACATAGATAAAGAAATGGAAAATTTCTACCAAATCTAGTCGAACAAGATTCTGAAATTGAATTTTCCCTCAAATAGTAACTGCTTAATTACTAGCGGAAGCTATTCGTACAAATAGCAAGCTTTGATGGATTTTTGAGAGAAGAAAGCACTTAATGTTCCAACTACAAATCAGAATATTTTGTTATTAATAATATTATTGCTGCAGCTGTTGCTAGAAGAAAACCAAATTAATTTTTTTGGATATTAGTAATAGGAGATAACTTCAAAAAGAAGTTCAAATCTTATTGCTACGGAAAGTCGTAGATCTTCAAAGAGGAAATTTCAAAAAATCGAAAAGGCTTAGTAACTTACTATTTTTTGAAGGCTATTCTTTGTTCAAGCCGAGAAAAATTTCAAGCAAAGTTAATCGAAATTTCCACCTCATACAAGGAGAGATGAAATTTTTCAACTTGTACAAAAAATAGATGATTAAGTTTTTCAATGGTTTTTCAATGGCAAGGTACAATTGGGAAACCGTCCAGAAAAGTTTCTAGATAGGAAAAAAAAGCTCTAGTCTAAGCTGATCTTTATTGGCTTTATATTACAATAGCCAAAAAACTGCGATTTGTAATGGTTCGTTGAAAAATTGATGAGATCACTTTTTACGAAGTCCATGAAAAAGTTTGCAGATTGAGTACAATTCAATATCCAATGAAGGACGCTTGACCAAAAAATGTAAAAAGGAAAGAATTTTTTACAATGAATCTGCGATGATGGTGCAAAACAGGGTGAAATATTGGCCGATTCTTCTAAATTCTTGCTTTTTTTGAAGTGAAAAAAATTTCGTGATACGGTGATTAGTTTACAACACTGCCATTGGAATCAACATCTTAATGGTATTATTTGCTGAGATGTTTCCATAATGACGACGCAGATTTTTTACTTCTATTCCGACTCTGTTTTTACCTTTTTGGCTTTGTTTTTTTCCTTAAATCTGCTTTATGTATGGTAAAAGTGTCTGACTTCAAATACTTACTGGATTGCTCCCCATGGACATCCCCTTTATCACAACTTCTAAGGAATAACATTGGCTCAAGGCAAAAGTCATGAAAGAGCGAACTTAAGCCTGAGAGGCTTCTAGTTCTAGACGTATGTTTCATTATTTCATAATAAATTATTCAATTCCATAAAATCTTGCCACGATGACCATCATATATCATTCTAATCAGCCATCACTAATCCATATCTCTTAATTAAAATGACTCTTTTCTTTTACATGTGCTCGTATAGAAATTGTTATGATCTGGAGCGCAGTTAATCCAGCGTTATCACCATTAACGTCTCCTCAGTCACCTGGGCAACAACACATCTTATAGAATGTTCTCGTGGTTACCATAAATAACTGACGTGGTTGCAAAATATGAGCGATCTTAAGCCAATGTAGCACACGAGGAGCTTCAACATTGCTGTTTTATCAGCAATAAAACTGATGAAATCTTCGAATTAATCAATAAATATCATAATAGAAAACAAACTTAGGTTTATGGTTGGTTTTTTAAGAATAGTTGGTGAGAAATTTTGATTATAAATGGATGAAAATAATGACTAAACGTCGAAATTATCTCAATTCATACCCGTCGATTAGCTGCATAATACGAAGAACGAAAAATGGATCGAGCATGTAGCGATGGTTTTGCCATTTGAATGACTAGTCGGAAACAAACTTTGAATGAGAAACCACGCCTCCTTGAGTCTGTCTCAGACTCAGTGAGTCACGAAATGAACGTCTGAAGATTTTCACCAGAGAACTAAGTGACGGCTTATCCGAAAATCAGCCTAAAGTTTTGTGTTGCGCCAAGATCAGTGGCACCTAGAAGACGAGTATCACGTATCTTTTATATCACCTGTTTCCTGGTGTTCATCGCGTGACCCGAGCGGGCACCAATAAAGCTTCTAGTTTTTCCAATCGCGGGCAAAAGTAGTACAGCGGGTCCTTCTCAATCTAGGAACTCGTTGAGCATAATAGATTTCTTCAACGCTTTCCGTGAGGAAATCGCACCATTAGGTCGGTGGTCTTCTCGCTAAGAGTTGACATCCTGTTCAGCCGGTAACAGATTCAGTTTATCGGTTGTCGCTATTAGGGCGCTACGCTTCCGGCTCACCTTGCCTTCTCCCACATGTCCGTTCAGGCGAGGGTGACAGGCTACCCGTGAATATCCAACCCCATCGTTCAGAGTTTTACGTAGTAAGACATCAAATGGACGAACTCAACGCGTTAGCACAGAAATTAAATTATTCGGCTTTTGTTTACTTGGAAGAAGGTCCTCTAAATTCGATTTTTCATCGTTCTGCCAACATTATACGTACTATGTCGAAATGTTTATCCAATCACGAACGATTACAAGTATTTGTCTAGATATGATAGATTAATTTTGTTTAGTTACAAAATTTGAACGCTTCATGAATTCCTATCAATGCCATGAATGAGATTCATTTCAATATCGATTTTACTATGGAATTTTTTGACTGAATGTGTTTAATATTACTAAGCCAGACAATACAACAACAGCAGCAACAATAAGAACAACAATAACATCTGGTTTCGTTCGATCACTAAAAAAAACAAAAAGAAACTTGTTATTGATCTCATGCGATGTCAAGCACGTGGATGAGTTGTCCGTCTGACCCACCGGAAGTAATTTATTTACGGCTTCACATTTATCACTGTTTTTCGTATCTCCTATAGGTTTCCAATTACCCCTCTTTCATCAATTTACGAGCGCTCACGTGTTATCCATTGCAGTAACCATGAGTCTTGCTTTTTATGCTTCCCAAATCTGTGCTCGTCAGATCACTCCGTTTGACGGACGATTCCTAAGAAGAGCAAAGACGAGGCCAAAAAAAGATAGGAAAAGCAAGGTCCTCGAAAAGCATGTTGGATAACATGTGAGCCCCGTTCAAAAATTTGCACTTTCGAGCTCAGCGTAAGTTATATTTCAGGATTTCTTTGCATCTCAGCTTCTTGGCGAATAATATTCTATGGCGATTCACAACCTACTAATTGACTAGTACATAGATACATAGATAATTATTGTGTTATCCTTTCGGACAAAATGTAATTATGCCTACATACGATTTTCTGGAGGAGACCTTTCTCGATGGAGAAATACTTTATTTCCAGTCTTTCAGTAAGCACTCGAAAGCTTGATTTTTGGCAATCTCATTAATGTCTTTGGCTTATGAAAATCTTTTCTTATTGCGTTGCAACAACGAAAACAATGTCATGTGTCACACTCAATTTGCTTTCTCATTCAGTCGGAGTTTTTGGGTGGCTTTTCGCTGGTAGTCATTTGATAGCCCAAATCTTGGAAATTTCGATGATATAATTAATTTTCGGAAAAACTGACACAGAGCGTTGTTAGGCGGAAGGAAGTTTATGTTACACACGTGCAATAGTTAGTTCACCTCTTGAACATCAAAATGGATTTATTTGGCAGTGTGAAATAGAAAAAAAGAGTTCAAACCTATAGACCCGACAGAAGAAAGTCTTTTCTATGATTTCAGTATAAAAATCTAGAAGGTTCCAGAAACGGAAGAAAAAATTCCAAGTAAATAACGAAACTCGCGCGGCCTCTTGAAATCAATCACAGCTGTGCGCAGCTATTCAAGCACCACCTCAGAAGAGCGCGTCATTCGAGAGTTGTACGATTTTCTAATTTAATCGATAATTTTTTATCCTTCTCGGAAAATCTTTCAAATTTCTTGCAAATCAGTTGTGAAAGACACTTTGTTAATTAGGTATAGACTTTTTTCTGTTTTACACTGCTAAATGAACCCGCTATGATTTTCAAGCGACGAGCTAACTATTCTGAGTGCGGAACGCAACTTATTTTTGCTTATTTGGCCAACGAATAATTACCAATAGTCAGTGAAAAGCCACTTAAAAACCTCAGTCAAGCAGACAAAGAAGATTGAGTGTGAAACATAATATTATTTTCTCTGCTACAACGCAGTATGAAGAACTTTTCATAAACCAAACACATCAATGAAATAGCCGAGATTAAAGCTTTTGAGTATTTTTCCACTATACTGAATATTCACTAGATTAATGAAGAAAATATTTCATTTCCAATGAGAAAGGCATCCAGAAATTTGTGTATGCAGATGGATACATAGCGTTAGGAAAGGACTAATCTATTACAGTGTACCTATTGTCGTTCCTTGATAATCGACTCAAATAATCTGCTCTGAAGAAGATGGAGACTCAAAATCTAAGCCTAATGAAACTTCCTGTCACCTCCTATTACTAGCTTAATCATCTCGGATTGTCCCAAAATTTCTTTCGCATCATTGTTATAATCAGTTTTTATCTACTTCAAATTGGGTTATTAAGAAATTTTGTGATATGTCGGGGAATGTCTTGTAATACTTGGATGCGCCCGTAGTGCCATTGTTCGCCATCTAAATGAATTGGGCTACAACAAAAGGAGGTCTCAACTGACATTCTATGCAAAACCCAAGTTACATGCTTTGAGGACTCTCGGTTCCGGAATTGTCAGGACATGATACTTTGGCAACTGCTGCTTGACAACAAGCAGACAATCAGGGAACACGTCTAAGGGTAACAACTTTAGATGTTGGCCGCAGTAGTGCCAGAGACGCGTCCAAAACGACTCAGCGTCGCCTTGTTCTTAAGGACAACCTCGCTCTGCAAAATCGACTTCCACATTTTGAAGAAACTGGGCCGGACCACGGCTGCACGTCCATCGTATATCGGTGAGAAATTAATATGTTTTCCACGCCCTGATGCATCAATGGGAGTATAAGAGCAGTGACTGTGGGAGAAATGACTACAAGCAGCTCAGGAGTTACCTCACCGACTTTTTTGATCGCCAGCTTCATTTTTTCTGGGCAGCAAGAATTCAGTCTCTGCTTAGCAAATGGTTGCTATCATTGACCATGACGGTGATTTCAAAAAGATAAAACTAGGAATAAAGCTAACGGCATCGATCCATCCCTTAGGGTGCGCCATGCATTCCTCTTCATTTTATAACATCGTTCGAGGTGATTGAATGCATATTTTGCCTTTACAATGATTCGCAGTGGTGCTCCATTCTACCGACTCGGTGCTGCTTATCCTCCCGAACAAGTCTACGGTACCAATTTAACGGCCCCAGAGGGATGAATGGCTTGGTGAGCCATGAGCGCGAGATCAAACCATCCCGCTTGTGTGCGAAGGAGAGCACTTCTAACCATTGTGCCACATGCGCTCTGACAGTGGTAATATTAATGATAATTAATTTTTTCGAACATATAACAGCTGAATCACAAAAAGTGTTAAAATACCAAAAAAAGGGGTCATTTCAATAGATGAAGACATTGTTGTTCGGTAATGCCGAAGTTAGAAGAAAGCCCAATTTGAAATAATCCAATATTATTTTTGACTGCCCGTAATAAACAAGTAACATTTCTATGCTAAGAATATGAGACAGTTATTTTTCGGCCAAAAAATTGACCGTAAATTTGAATGGGAAGATATTTTTTCACTACCACAAACTCCACGAAAGTCTTCCTAATGTCCAAAAACAATTTCAGGAAGCAAGCGTATTTGAGCAAAGCTTTTGAATAAATTCCTTTCTATGATGCAACTTTTCTATATATATATATATATTATTTATTATTTATTTATTTATTTATTTTATTTATTTACAATCTTACTTTGACATGATAATCTAATGGAATTTTTCCTATCTGGTAACGGATGAACACCTTTACTTATTCTATATGCTGAGATATTTTGACTTTTTTGAAAAAAGAAAACTGGGAGACTCATTTCTAAAAAAATTGACGAGACAATGTCTTTAATTTCGTCTACGCTCAGACAACTGAAGAGAGCAAACCGATGTACAAGCCAAAGCCGTCTTTATTACGGATTTGGTATTCCACTTCTTACCACTAAAGTTTCATTTCTTCATTTTATACATAGAACATTTATGGATGCTTCCAGTGATAACGAGAAATATAGATGAGAAAAGAACTAGCGATTTTTTTTGTGTATCACCCTCCTCTGCCACTACTTGCTCATTTTAAAATAGAAAGATCACTGCAATGGCCAAAAAAGTAATTAATGTGTCTACATCGTCAATAAAGTGTGCTTAGCACGTTTCTTAGAAGTAGTTTCAGGAAAAAAAGCTTCAAACTCCTGCTGAGGAAGGTGGTTTTCAGATTTTCAGATAGGCTGTGAGAAGCGATGGTAAGGAAAAATTTTTAGGTGATTATCAATGAAACTACGCATTTTTTCGCATAATTGTGCATTAGTATAGTATATAATGACTCTTCCACCGCCTCTCCTATCGCTATGAATTTCAAATGATAGTGATAAATATAGATGACTATTTGAAGCCAACTTTGCTTCAAGATGTCAAAAACAATATGGCCAATGTATGGTTACATAAATTTGGCATTGCTTTTTATACATCTTTACTATTGTAATATATATATATATATTATATTCATATATTTAATCTTATTACTACATGCAATATTTATGAATTGTTGGCGTATTATTGCCATTATTGATTATTTGGCAATATATCATAACTAGTTAAAAAATAAGCGGAAAATTCCAGAGGAACCATTCGAAAATCTCATCTGCAACGTAGATAAGGCTAACTGCTGAGAGAGATTAATAGGAGGGAAAAATTCCACAAATAAAAGCTGGTTGATTGTGTTGCCTTTTAGTAGTTACCATAATACCCCTTCATTCGACTGCTTTTTCAGATCCCGCTCAAAAACAACAAAATCTGGATAATACGACACATTTATTGCCCCTTGTGCTGTATAGAGGGTTCCATGATAGCTTATAAAGTGGGCTCCTTCGACAAGTTTGTATGCAAAATGATGACTTCAAAAGACTCCTATAAGTACGCGTTATTAGGGCATGCGTTACGTAAACAGTACAGGAATATTCGGATGTTCGTTTTTTTTATCTGTTAAGGCAATGAATGTGTTTGACTGAGTCGATTGTTTGCCAACGTGATCTTGCAAGTGAAAAAGGCGATGCTCCGAAAAGTCGGTAATTTGAAAGGAATTTATCAGCACTCGTGTGGCTATATTTTACAACATACGCTGCCCTGAAAATAGCAAGTATAGCTAATATTCAAAATAGAATTCAGCTGCTTCTTTTTGCTTGCAAGAGACCTTTCCTAGCAATCAGTGGTGAACAGTTGAAGAGTATTCTGTTGCTACAAACTCCATGAGGAGGAAATTCAAGTGTTTTTACTACGTTTACATTATTTTTGCATTACATTATATATTGCATTATGCATTATATTATTATTATATTATATTATTGCATTATTATTAATATGCATTATACATTATTTATTTTATTAATTTTAATTTTAATTAGTAACGAACTTGTCTGCGAGGAAGCAGCACTGACTTGATACATCGTTAAGCCTCTGCGGGTCATTTCAAGCGAGATATGCACATATGCACATATGCATTCGGTCACCTCTAACGATGCTTATTAGTAAGGACGAATGCATGGCGCATTCTCCATGGATTACATCCATGATGTTGAGTATTTAACAAAACCTAAAGCCTCGGGCGGAAGTTAAAGTCGCATCTCACCCTTTCCAAGGGCGTGTACAACCCTCACCAGGTTCTTCGTGTCGATTACATATATCCAATAGCTGTCAGCGTGATTGAATTCAAAGTCGAGATGTGTTTATGCTTACCAGGCCAAACCGTTGGTAGTTGGCTGCCAACAGATCGAACAGGAGCAAAGTTCGACGTCAAAATCACGATCCTCGCAAAGGAGTCAAAAACATCTGCGCGTAAAACTTTGAAAGCTTTCTAATTACATAGTAAACGCCCAAAAATAAATCGCAAAGAAGAGTGTCTCGTAATCCACGCGTGACCTTGCACCATACCTCAGGCTAATCTTTCCGGCCTGAGTCAGGCTCAGCCTCACTCTTGCAGTGACTCTAGGCGGGTGGTCCTCAATGAATAATTCAAGGACCTAAAATATCTAAACGGTCAGAGCTTTTCAGAATCCACAATTCTCCTGTTACCTTTTCTTCTGAGGATTTGGAGGTTTTTGATTGAGTGGATTGCGGATCAATTTGACCTTTCCAGGCTCTGAAGAAGGCGAGCCTCGCCGTGTAGCTTCATTGCATTGTTTTTGCTGCATTACTACACTGTATTATTATTGCATCACTGATATTCAATAAACATCGTAAATAACATTTCAAAACTGCTTAACAAAGGAAACTAGATCGATAACAATTGTCTCACAGAATGGGTGTTAGCAGAACAGGAACTCTTGGATTGGTCAACAGGGGAGATTTACTCTACTCTTCATAATCATCTTTATGTTCCTTATTTGAGATTTCTCCTTATTAGCCATCTTTTGAAACGTGTTAAGGACGAATAGTGCAGATTTAACAGAGAACGGGCGATTTCGGCGGATGCTCTGGTTCGAAATCACCACTTATCTCCCAGTATTGCCACCTTGTCATATCCTGTACTCAATCACACGAACCCCCTTCTAATGATGATCTTGCGTCTGCCGATCCCTTAACATCCAAGGTTAAACCAATCGTCAATTGTGCAAGCGGACCATCGGCTAATAGGGGGTTTCCTAGCCTCGTCTTCCCGCCTTTGCTCGAGTTCCTACCACTTTCCTCAGCACTAAAACCTTTGTGAAACATCTACATCGTGTACAGCCGTACCGCTCGTATGTCATGGTTTCATCGATGTTACCGCAGTCTACACAAACGTCTCAAAAGACGTTGCAATACAGGCCAATCAAGGACTGCTTCCAGAAAATGAAGAAAAAATAAATATGCTTGGCTTGTTGATCCAAGAGCTCATGAATCTCCTAAATAAGAGTGTTAGTTGCTCAGCCTTTGAGTGATTAGAAGGATATTGCGCACCATCGCACAAATCAGTCGTCTATTACAGAAAAAACAGCAAAGATACCGTCTTCTATCTCTACGTTGATTTCTTGAGAGCCGCATCCATCTAATTTGAATATCTCAGGAAGAACTGGCACCACAATACAAGAGTCCTTTCCTGTTGAATTTCCTATCCATACGAATCGTTTTCGCACACGATGCTCGTTTAAGCATTCCCACGATCCATTTTATTGTTCTAGCCATTAATGGAGGTGGAATAGTGTTTTCAATCGGCTGTAGCCCATTTTTCCAGCTCAATCTCTTATCGCCGTTTCGATTCCTCACAATCCACCGCAATTTTCTTCTTGCTCTTGTGTCGTTTTCTCTTCCCATGAAATAACTGTTAAAGCAGTGTTTGTATTTTACGTTTTTTTTATGTATTGCTGAATCTCAAATCGGGACTGCCTATAACTATCCGAAGCACGAAACGCGAAACCTGACTTGGTGCTTAGTGAAATGGTTAAACTTCAGAAAAACATCGGCATAAAACGCGATTTATATCACAGGTACCTCTTTGATATGATATTCCCAGTGTAGGCATAAATTCACGTTTACGGCTGAATGGAGAAACTCTTGTGTTGCAAAACTGAAGATGAAGACCAGTATTAGCACATTCATGAGTGAACTCCAAACGAATCAAAGACGAGCAGCGCGACTTGTCCATCTCCTTTTTTTTTGAACCGTCATCTACGTTCGTTTATTTAGGGTATAGTCTAATATGTGATCAGTGCAGAACGAATTGTTCTCTTTCAAAAAAAGCGTTGTTCACGACTTGGGCCTCTTAGATTGATCAATATTCTAACTTTTTTTCTACTGCGTTGAACTTTTCAATATTATTCTGTGGGTTCTTTGCTTCGCAGCTATTCTAGCATCGTTACAATATTACAAATAGTTATTGAAGAAATAGCTCTGAGTGAGGGTAAATTTAAGATTTGTAATACCACTCAACATTTTGGATGTACATCATCATACCGCTAAAAAAGCGGCCATCAAAGAGTTTTTTGTAGCTTTTCCTTATATCTATCTATTGGCCGAATGCTGCTTATCAGAGCGAATCCGTCGGCGATTGGTTGCTGACAGCTTCGATACCTTGTGTGGCGGAATGAATGATACCAAAGCAAGAACCTTGGTAGTGTGATGGTTAACACGTGCACTCGGTAAGTGTGAAACGCAGGTTCAACTCTCAGCCAAAGCTTACTTTTGCATAGATATTTTTGAGGATATGTTTATAATATCAGTTGACATTGTCTGTTTATTTATGATACTATTTGAAAAAGGATAAAGACTTCGCAAAGAGGAATTTGAACAGGAGTCTGTCATGAAAAGAAGTCTCTTCTTTGTTCCAAGATTGATGTTTTTCGTACTCTTCAATCCTAACTAGTTTGTGAAGAAACCCAAACACTCGTCAACAGTGGCTACAGTGTCAACAAATGCTTTATGTAGAACATATCTTTGCCTTGACAGACGTTGGTTTGTAATTTATCGAATGACTTCTCGAAGTTCAGGAAAGTTTAAAGTAGCAAAAGATAGTATATCCTGCAGATCTTTCCAATCGAAAATTGTTGAGGGTCGTCCATGCCTTTAAATTTCTTGCAATATCCAACTTGCTCTATAAGTTTAGTTTCATCTAGTTCCTTAGGTTCAAACGTTGCAATAAATGAACTTCGTGAAAACCTATAGTTTTAGTAATCGGGTCGTGCACTATTTAGAAAGATTATCTCTATCACTGAACATTTATCCGAAAAAAAAACTTCGGTGGCTTGAGTCTAGATGTGTGTACGCTCTATTTGCAAAAGTGATGTCATGCGTGCTGCAAAGATTGCATAATTTGCTCGTTAGCTAACTTATAGAAAAACAGTCAAAAAGTTGTTATGTTCGGAAACTTTGTGAAGCATAGATCTTCTAACTGCAATTTGGATTTCTTCGAAAGAATTAGTCGGCGGAGCTATTTCAGTGGGGATGTTAGTATACTTTATGGTAGAGAATATCAAAAGTTATTTGTTGAAAAGTGTTTCCCAATCAGTTCGTATTTCAATCTCTCGTTTAGATACTATGTCTTGTCCGCTTTCACTGAGTGAAACAGAAAATGGAGCGGATGCATTAAGGACCTTCCAGAGATAATTCTCGGATCGAATATTGAGTAAACGATGACAAAAGTTGGAATGAGATCGAAGTCGAATTGACCCAGTGTTTTTCTGGCGATGATATCCTAAAGAGAACGGGCTTACTGGATTCAAACGTGATCAATCTCAATACTATTGTAAATTTCCACGTCCAGCAAGAAATTTGTTGTTTTTTTTTTTGCTGACAAAGCAATTTCCACACATAGTGGGAGCTGCAGAGAGTATTAACTCTAGACTTACTACATTTCCATTGCCGTGTTCACGATTTATAGATGATGTTAGCAGTATCTATCGTCACTGCCCTTGACAAGGAACATGAACGTGTCGCTGCACAGGAAGAGAGGCTCAAACCAGCAAGTGTATTTGTCTTCCTACTGTATTTCATATACTAGCTCATTACCGACTCTCGATGAACAGCAATGACAGAAGTGTTCAACGTTGATCAGTTTTTGGATAATGCATCTTGCATCCAACTTCACTCGTAGCATCGCGCTATTAGCCCATTTCAGGACGGCAGTTGATCGGTCGCGCAACACGTATTGCAAGGGGCGTGCGATTCTTGGTGCTGTTCTATTATGGCAGCGCCATTTGAAGCCTTCGGTGCAAGCGCATATTTTGCTTTTGCAAAACTTTTTTGTAGTTTGTCGATAGCTAAAATCAAGTGAATTTCAACGACATGCTCAATTTCTCAAATAGCTTATTTTTGGCGCCGTACCGGTCAAAATAAGATTTTGTTTCTCATTCGAAGATTTCTCATTAGATGGAAAATGTAATGTAATAAACTTTTAATCATTAGATAGAGAAAATTTTTCCAATTATACTGGAATATTTGGCTTTCAAGGACTTCTTTGAGCTTTGTAACGACTGGAAAAATATTGGGTTTCACACTCAGTGGGCACTTTTGTCGCCAGGGTGTGTACAGCTGGAATACCAAAGAGCAAACACATCTTCTTAATCAGATTTTGCAGAATTAAAGATTTCCTCTATCTAATAGTTAAAATTTTGTTATAAAAAATTCTAATCAGGTGAGAAAATTCAAATGTGAAGCAAATCTCATTTTGACTGGCACGGCGTTAAAAACAGGCAATATGAGAAATAAAATATACCTT
The DNA here is from genome assembly GCA_019055375.1 of Parelaphostrongylus tenuis. Classification (NCBI taxonomy): domain Eukaryota; kingdom Metazoa; phylum Nematoda; class Chromadorea; order Rhabditida; family Metastrongylidae; genus Parelaphostrongylus; species Parelaphostrongylus tenuis. Next base: position 23,785 of record JAHQIW010000425.1, read on the forward strand.
CAAAATTCACCTGATTTGAGCTATCGATAGACTACGCGAACGATTTGCTCAAGCAAAAAATACATTTTTATCGAAGCCTCAAGTGCGAGCAGCCATAATAGAAAAGTACCTTTTCTTACTTAAAAATAGCTTTTTCTCCGTTCTGAAGAGGTTTCTCCCTATTATGAAAAGTTTGAAAGTTTTTCCCATATGGACCTAGGAGACTTAAGTGGTGAGCAAAAGTACGACCCCAGAGAGGAGTCGAACCCGCGTTCCATTCATACCAAGAACGCGTGCTACCATTACACCACCGAGGTACATTCGCGCCACCACTCACTCTTCAACATCTCTATGTTAGCTGTCAGCCACCAACTTTTGACAGGGTTGGTCGGGTATGCGTTTCGTTTTATAAATCCAGTTTACTTTCCTCTCTGAAGAAATTTTAAGTAAAGAAAATAGCGCGCCCCTTCGAATCGCGCCGCGTGATCATTAAATTTCCGTCCCGACTGGATTAGACACCACCGTGATGCCACGAATGCTGTTGATCAAGGTGAATCATTTAAACTTTGATACTCCATGATTTATACACTCATATGCTTTGATTAGCATAACTCTCACGTGCGAAGAAAACTTTGAAGGTGAAACATGATCTTCTTTTCTGCTCTTACAGCACTATTTAAAGACCTTACTAGAAATCATTAGTGGTTTCAGAATTACAAAGTATCATGCTATCAAATAGTTACCGAAGCTTGCACGAAAATCATCTACGGACTCCAACCGAGCAGAAAATGTCCGCCAAGTGTTGAACGTAATTTGTTTATTCTGCTTCTAGTGCAGTGAGAAGGCTTTTCCAAAAACAAGCACAGGGCTGTAGTCTCCAAAATTCAGGTTTTTGAGTAATTCTCAAAAGTCTTGATGAACAGCTCTTTCGAACGAAATTTACGTTTAGATAATCGTGTACCTGAAAAGACACACGCCGTCCCAAACGGGATAGAATCTTATCTTGCCCTATGCATTTAGTTTTTCAGGTTGTTGAAGTATTATGGAAATGCTGTGATTCTTCCAATGAAGGCTTATATGAGTTTAGAATCCTCAGAGAGGGTTAAGGCTTCATGAGCCAAGAGCGCATGCTCGAGCCAACGATCCCGTGTATGTGGCAGGTCTGCTTCAATCACTGCGTTACACGAGCTTGTAGGAGTGACAGATCATTGCAGAAATGAAGATTATTTTAGAAAGCAAAGATATTGTTATTATTCACTACGATGGACAACATCTAACATGTTGCAATTGTCTAAAGTATCATGAGAGTGCAAGATGTGGCTTTACTGCACTGTTCTGATTGAATTCAACTAGAACCACAACAATGCTGAGACTGTAGAACTTGATGTTTCCGTTTCATGGACTCAAATCTCCACTATACCTTCCGTGGCAACGTGCACTATCCCTGCACCATGGCAGTCCTTGATCTGCCTTTCTCTCAGCCATGTTTGACCCCTTCGGTACCGCGTTGATTTATGGTTTGACGCACGACGCTGTCAACGAAAGTCCGGGACGCGCTAGAGTAACAGTGCTGTAGTTTTCTAATAAAAAATGCGACTTCTATTGCCATTAGAAGGGCATTGTCATCAACAAAGGATAGAAAGTGACTAAAGAGACTTTAATAAATCTAGCACTAGTAGGAACAGCGCCAATGCTTCCCAATTAAAAATAAACCAATCCAGTGTGGGTCAAGATGCTTGTTTGTCAAAGGTGAAATTCAAGTACGATGCTAGTGTACACTGTGTATCCTTTTTTTGGAAGCGTTCGTATCCATAGCTGTGAGAGGAGTAATATTCTTTGCAGATTATGCATTATAGGGATAACCAGATACGTTAAAAAGGAAGAGAATAATCACTTAATCACCAGATTTGTGTTCAGATCCGTACCCGTAACAAGAGCCCCATTAAGGCAAGACGCGACGCAGGAATCACTTTTCCATTTATGGACCAGGCGGTTTTTAGAGGGTTAACGTATCCGATGGCTATCAGCAATCGCACATCAACGGAATGGCTCTTGAACGTGCAAATCGGCAATAAACCCCAATTGACCTGAAACCTTGGTAGGAAATAAATATTTAGCCTTTTTACTCCCTAATCTCATACTTAACAGCAGAGTACCTTCTGAATATAACTCCAAAAATATCGAGATAGCAAGTACATTTTTGCCTCGGCTGAGTGTTAAGACAAGAAAAGACGAAACTACTAGAGATTCTTGGCGCCATACTCTTTAGACATTGTGCGAAAATGAGAAACGATGGCTGCAAGCTATTATTTAAATCTTTTTTATAATATCAAATATAGGTAGGCCATGTAGTACAATTTGACTCCAAACACGTAATTGATTCTACCATTGTTTGACAAAAAAAAAAACAGAAAGGATAACACCGGCGTGAAACAGATTCGTTTGACACTAGAACTTGTATAATCAAATATTCTAACCATGTGTTGAAGTAGAATTAAGAAGTGACTAGAAAAACTGAGCAAGGAGGAGCGAATGGCTTTAAGATCTAAGGACAAAGTTGATAAAATCGCACTAAAGATGACAAGGAACCTCCATATGTCGACAACTTCATCTCAACGATTCTCGTCATCTTACCATTCCCTCATCGTCCCTTTATGACATCATTAATTTGGTTAACGTTGTTCCTCACTTTATCGAAATGGTGATGGCAGTGAGAATCCGTTACATGAAAGTTTATCAAAGAGTAGAAACATTGCTGCAAAAAGAAAAAAACACTATACTGAGAACTGGTTTGGCACGGAAATCATACGTCTCAGTGAAAATTCATCTACTTAGCTTAAGTTGTCACGCAAGGAAGACAAAATAAAAACCGTTATGAATCAGCAAAAAATCTTCTTTACGAGATTTTTGGATAATATGTATTGAGGGTTCTGATGTCATTCGAGCGAGTAGAAACTACAGGGTAGCTTTATTATAGGACAGAAAAGAAGGAAGACTCAACAAATTATCAAATTTTTCCAATCAGTCGGTGATGCAGAGAAATGAGATTATGGTTTCTTGCAACCTTGGTCCACATAAGAGGTTCTGTCTTGATATTTTTATTTTACCATTTTCATCTTGGTAGATATTTTTTTTCAACTTTTAGAGATGAAAATATGACGGATAAAGTGCTCGGTGATTCCTGAGGAGCCAGCGTTACGTTCGATGTTAATAAACTAATCAAGAGATTAAATGCACGTGTGGGTCATGTAATAGCTTGTGGTGACGCATCGATGTACTGGATTTATGCAAAAGTAATGAAGGCTCATCTGTTGGTGTCTTTGCCATTTGATATTGGAATGAATTTTAGAATAAATGTGGTTATGTTATTGAGTGCATGTGACGCAGTGGTTAGAGGTGCTCTGTCGCACACAAGGCTGATGGTTCGACCCCGCTTTCATCGCACACCGAACTTTTCATCCCTCCATTGTACCTCTTTTGGCTGGAAAGACAGCAGCACTGACTTGATACATCGGTAGGTTCCAGCAGGTCATTGTAAAGGACTGATAAACATTCAATCACCCCAGACGAAATTGAAAACTGAAAACAAATGCATGGCGCACCCCTCATTGATTGATCAAAGCCGAGAGCTTTATATCTTATCCCTTTAATTATACATCATTTGAATACGCATCTCTCGCTGTATGTTTTGTTGCTTATGATGTTTAACTTGATATTTAGCTTAGATTTTTTTGGCTATGGAAAGAATGAGCGCATGCGGCGCAATGTAAGGATGCTCTGCGTCGCACACAAAGTCGATAGTACAATCTCGCGCTCATAGCTCCTCATCAAGCCACCCGTCCCACCGAGGTCGGTAAATTGATGCTGAACTGGTCGAAGACTTGTCTAGGAGAATAAGCAGCACTCGATACAGTGATAGGCGACCGCGAGCCATGGTTAAGGCCAGATTTGCTTTCAGTCACCTCAAACGAATTAAAAATTGAAGACGAATGCATAGCGCATCCCTCAGGGATTGATCGACGCCGAGAGCATTGTCCTCTTGTCCTTCTATGGAAACGACGTCAAACAAAAAGCCAAATCAGGCGATGTCCTTAGAGTTTAAAATGGATCGCAAAGCAGAGAACTCACAGCATCAAAAGCACATGTGGCCCACGAACTGCTAACGAACGTACACTGCAGGGGTGTCTCAAGAAGTTTCGCAAAGAAGACGAGAGCAACGTACTGGCCGGCTATGAGAAGTTGAAAATTCTCAGTTGAGCACAATCATCGAAACTGATTCTTCTAAGACAACACGAGATGCTGGCAGAAGGACTTAACGTCGATCATTCTACTTTCGTCGTTCGCCATTCAAAACAGTTTTGAAAAGTGAAAAAGCTCGATAAACTGGTGTCTCATAAAGTCACCGAAAATCAGAAAAAATTGTCTATTTGAAGTGTCGTTTTCTCTTATAGTATGCAACAATAGCGGACCATTTCTCGATCGAATTGTGAGTGTGGCAAAAAGTGGATTTTATACGAGAAGCTGCTACGATCAGCTTCGTGGTTGGACCGAGAAAACGCGCCAGAGCACTTTCCAAATCAAAACTGCGCCAAAAAACTCATAGTTACTGTGCGATGTTTTGCTGCCGGTCTAATCCACTGCAGCTTCCTGAATGTTGATGAGAACCATTGCATCCGAAAAGTGTACTCAGCAATTCGGCATGACAGACCGACAACTGCTACGCCTGGACCTGGCATTGGTCAGCAGAAAGGGCTCAATCCTTTTCCAGGACAACGCGCGGCAGCACGTCGCACAAGGAACGCTTCAAATGTTGAACGAATTGCGCTATGAAGTTTTGCCTCATCCTCCATGTTCGCCGGAGCTCGTGTCCACCGACTGCTACCTCTTCAAGCATCCCGATAACCTCCTGCAGAGAAAACAGCTCCACTACTAACGAAATGCAGAAAAAAAAACCTTTTAGAGCTCGTCAATTCCGGAACACCATATTTTATGACACAGGAATTAACAAACTTATTCTCGATGGCACAAATGTGTTGATTGTACGCGTTCATTTTGTACAAAATAGTACAATAGAGTTAATATTAGTGGGTCTTGTCTTCTTCAGAGCCTGAAAAAGTCATATTGACATGCATTAACTTAGTCACGCACTCTCATAACCAAAGCAAAAGAAAATTACTTGACGATTTCAAAAGTGTTCACACGTTTCTTTTTGTGCTTTGGTTATGAAAGTATTTGACTAAGCTGATGCGCCTAATTATGACTCTTTCAGGCTCTGAGCAAGGCAAGACTGCCCAAACGTTAGCCATCGACACAAACTATATTGTTCTATTTTGTACAAAATATGCGTGTGTAACAACCACGTGTTTGCTGAACGAAAGAAAATCACGGAATTCTTCACTCAGTATCAAGGTGATCGATATCTTTTTCTGAAGCAAAAACCCTTCAGAAAGCTTAGCAAAATACTAGCAGTTATGATTTCGACGCAATATGAACGAGAAAGTATTTTCACCGCTATGACATCATAGATGCTCTCATAAGCATTAAAAGTGTAATAATAATCACTACTAATAATATATAATTGACGAGTTGTGAGCCTTTTATGAGGTCTTGTATGACACATACACAGTACCGGACAGCTGCTTCGCCTTTACAGGCTTATCAATAGCACGGTGACTTTCGGTTCAACCGGCCCCTTGCAGGAAATTTATCCCTACTCATGAGTAAATTGACGCCGATTCATTCAAACCACTGCACTGTTGGAGGATGTGGTCCTTCGATATGCGGTTTGTTGTGTTGATATGCTCAAATTCAAATATTTCTCTGCAAAGGATCGGCTGAATCGAAAGGCACCGTGCTACTGATGAGCCTGGGATGGCGAAACATTTGTCTAGTACTGTATAAGTGCCATACCAGACCTTATAAGATGCTCAAAACATCTTATCGAGTGATCATGTTATTGCTGTTTTTGAGAGTGGTCTATATAAACAATTTAAACAAAAAAAGATATCAAGCGTAATATTAGTACTAATATCATTCATCTATACATCATTGTTCAAATTATATGGTAAGTCAAAAACGTTCAAAGAACGGTATCAAGAGTGGTCAACATTACCAGTGCAATGCCTGAGTGCCAAAAGGCAAAATTCGACGCGACGACACCTTGGTAACTACTAAGCGGGATTCATTGATTCATGATTAATCGAAACTTATTTTGAATACTTTACAATGCTTATATTTTACTGTTACTTATCAAGAGATTAATGAACCGTACAAAAACCAGAAATGGTCTTAATATTCGCCGATATATAATCTAATGTCGTCCGTGTTCAACATTCCAGCCATGGTTTTGAGAACGGTGGCCGGTTGGTGACGTTATGTTTACTGTTGCAAAATTTTTCTATCCGGATTCTACTACTTTGAACATGTTTCAAAGTGTTTTCGATAAAATTCTTCAATACAAAGTTTCTTTCTGGTAAAGTAAACCACTCCTACAGTTCGTATCACATCACTTAGAAATGGTTCGTGTCCTCTCTTCGTGCATACTTCATATATTCATGAGCTACATTTTATTAATAATTCCGTCTATCATCATCGAAACTGATAAATTGACTATATGCATTATATATGTGGTCCATAAAACAAATTGTGTAACTCTTCTCTTAGGAAGATGCTACTACGATAGTGTCGATAACTTCTAGATCAGTGAAGTGGTTCAGGTGTCCAAAACTTCACGGCCTCATAGAAGAGACTTCGCTCTATAGCCCTAGCCCTATATTATTTATTTTATTCACATGATCCATTACCACATCTAGTGCTCATCCCGGCACATGCAACCAACTCGTTTACTTGCATTCATCATCCATAAAAATCATCGCCCTCTGAATATTTCGTGTGTTATCTGAGGTGATGCTTGAGGGTTTCGTTTTCATTACGAATGCCTCAAAATCCTGGACGAGTCAGTCCCTTTGAAACCTTGGAGATTGGAATTCAACCCTACAAAATTCCAACGGAAGTGTATCACCTGTGAACATGAACAATGGAATAGGGAACTATCGAGTCTCTCCTAGATAAAATCCCACTTGTCATTTGCTTTCATGCTAGAAATGAGAACCGCCAGGGAAAAGAGTCGAACAAACATATGTCTTGTGGTTTAGGTGATCAGTGTCTTACCGGGGTTAGCAATGCAACTTCAATCCTATAGGCAAAGGTCTTGTCGATTTTATTGTTTATTGTCACATTTAACAATGTTTGCAATGAAAGGTCATATGTTGATTGAGGCTTCAAAGAGTCAGTTTATTTTTGCACAAGGCGACTTTCACGGAGGTCACGTCGTCGCGCAAGAGCTACCAATTGAATTTGTTTACCAGTACAATCGATAGCTCAGTATATAAATTGATAAAAAGAACTTTGCACAATTCATAATGGATAGGTTAGACCCAAAAATCTAACGAATCTGCAACTAGTACGTTTGGACACACTGGCATAACTATTCACACGTTCACCTGCCAGATTGCGAGATTCATAGTCAATGAAACAATAGTGATATCAAGTTGTTGAACAACAATGTGGGAACGTCCACGACATTGGAAAGTTTAGACCAATATACCACGAACTGCTTTGAACAGGATTCGTTACAATAGATCACATTCACACATTAATTCTTATGTCGCGCATTTCCAAATAAAAAAAAATGTTGAAACATAAACTACCTAAAAGTTCTAAGCGACCAGGCTAAATAATTCATCTACAATTCACTAGTTTCTCATCAATCTCTTACAACTTAGTGGTATTTTTCGTTATCTCCATCTTTCTGAGCCTGGATTTCTCGATCATTCTCTTATACAACTTAGTGGTATTTTCGCGTTATCTCCACCTTGCTTGAGCGTGGTAGTCATTCAATAGCTAAAATCAAATTAATTTGAAATATGTGCTTGTTTGGATGAAACGTGCTCGATGCAGATGAAACGCGGGTTCGACTCCCATCTGAGGTCTTTTTTTTTCACCACTCACTTTCTTGGGTATGTATGAAACATCATAACACTACGAAAAATGTAGTAAAAACACTAGAATTTACGTGTATTTTGTTTTTTAAATGGCGTTTTTGAGGTGCAACAGGCGGCAATGAATTTTTTCTACAAAAGCAAGCAGTAATCTTACGAAAGGGCATATCTTAATAGTTTCAACCTATCTCGTTTCTGGAAAGAGCTCCCTAAAGCGCTGTAAAACTCAGAAGAATATAAGGTGCTAGCGAATTTCAATCACTATAAATGCCTGAATCATGTTTCGACCTTCTGAGAAAGACACGTTTTCTAATTTTTCCACAGTTCCAATAGCCGTTCGATAGCTGAATATTGGCAATTGGTAAGTCATACTTTATTTTCAGAATTTTCTCTAATGCGCCCTGGCGATAAAAATTTATATCTTTCACACTCAAGCATTTCGAGCTGAACAAAGCTTTTCCGCGAAACTTTCAAAAATCGTTCGCTAGCATAAACCTAGTCAATTCCCTAGGAACGTTATTTCAAGAAGAATTTCCTATTTACTGTAGCACCCAAAAGAAGACTACATCTCGCAGATAATCATTATGTTGCAAAAAGAGCAGTGACTTGGAGCCAATGCTGCGAAATCACATCTACATACAGGAGCAAGGAATGCGCTCCGATTGCCAAACTCAACGTTCTTTTGACTGTTGCAGTTCTCTGTTTATTCCTTTCTAAAAATTAACTATATCTTTGAAATCGTCGAGATTTTTGCTATCAAATGGTTGCTAACTGTACATAAAAAACCTTTGTTCAGCGAGAATTGTTTGGATGCGAAACGAAATCCTATTTCGTTTGTTACAGAGCAAAAATGAACCCATTTGAGAAAAAAAAAATACACCGATTACTTGATCACAGCTATCGAATGACTATGGCTTTGAAGGCAAGCAAAAAATGCTTTCTTATCAGAGAGCTTAGACAGGATGGAGATAACAGAAAATACCGAATAAATTTCAGTTATCTTGGAAGATTCAATAATGCGTCAAAGAAGTATTTCCATAAGCCTTTCTCTAAAATACTACCGCTTATTATTTTCCACTTATTAGCTATACTAATTCAGCGCTAATTTTATTTATCAAATTAACCTGATTGATTGATGTGCACGTTGAATACTGCTTCTTTAAATGTAATTAAAAGATATATTGCAACCAAGTAAAAACGTCAATCAGGAATGTTGCTTCTTCAAATACAGAAGTTAGATATGAAACCACTAATTGAAAAGATCAGTCAACAAACTGCTCAACAAGCACTATTTGACCGTTATAGGTATTTGTCCTCTAATATTATGCACAACTGAATCAATTAAGACAACTACAAATCATTTTTGCTTACTGACGCCTCTCGTCGGTAAAATTCAAGCGAGTGAGACTATCGCTCTCGCTTCATTTTGCTGAACGCGGCTCGACATCTCATAAATTATTCCGAAAGCTCAATATAACCCTAGAAAAAGTGATTATTCATGGATAGGAGATTCTATGCGCGATGACGTCGCAGGTGTCAATGGACACACGTCTAACTTCTGGTAATGTGGAGTTTTTTTTAGTTCCATGCCAATATCATCGGTAATTAACTCAGCGAAGTCCTCTTTCAACAATAATTATAGTGGCGCTAGTAGTAAAATTTATGGCATTAATAATGACAATATTGCTACTCAATAAAAGTTCTACAAAATAATTCTCTCTTTGATTCTCTTTGTATTTTTTATTGAATAGTATAAAGATGCGGAATAACTCACTTCACTTGATAGAATTCGTAACTACGTAGAAATATTCATGAAGTATGATTGATACGCGGGCTCAACTCGCCTACGAGGTCGAATTTCTGCTCACTACTCAATTCTCTTAGGTATATTCAAAACATCATAACACTGCAAAGAAGCGTAAAGTATAAAAATCTTGAGTATCACGTTTCACAATGGCTGTCAGCTCAACTGGGTTCTCAAAGCGGTGTTGCTTACCCGATCATACTTGTTACAAGTTGGTGGCTTATAGCTATGTTCGATATTAAGGAATAAGTGGTAAGCAAAACGGTGCCTCGGTGGTGTAGTGGCAGCACGTGTCCCGGTGTGGGTGAAACGCGGGTTCAACTCGCGTCTGAGGTCACGTTTTTGTTGACTATTTGGTTCTCTTAGATAAACTCATGAGATATTTGACTGAGAATACTGATAATCAATTTCACTATTTCATCATCTGCAAAAGGCAGAACCTCCGGGACTTTAGCCATTGTATTGTATTTGCTGTATTGTATCTTATAAATATTATTGTTGACAACCTCGCATCTTTTTGAAGGTAAAATACGGTTATTCAATCTACATTGAGAATAATGGATAGTTGGTTTCTGAGAACTATCCATGAAACAACGATACTTTTAATAAACAATTCAATGTTATTTCACCATTCTTTACTCCCATTCAATTCCTAGAAACAGAGTGGATAGCTATTTAATTTTACAATTTCAAGAGCTTAGACTAAATTGCATTCGCGACCTGCTTAGCTGCAGGAAAAAATTGGCATTTCTTCAGAGAATAAAAGGATTTATCTTGTATATTAAGTTATAAACTGTAATTTTTTCGTGCTTAAGATTATGCTCTTTGATCTTTTTGGAAAAAGCTAATTCCAAATGTTTCTGTCTTACTCATTCACCACTTTTTGATGTATTCAATGCCGATTACTCCCATGCGATGTTGCACAGCAGGTGATTTCGGAGGTAAGCTACTCGGCGGGTCAAAACGCATTTCTTTACCCTTTGCTGAAGATCCTCTAGAAACAAAACATCAGTAGGAACCGACTAGATTTGAATAATGCCAGGACATCATCATCTCTTCAACAATGGCAGCTGTCTAGTGGTTGTGAAGACATCGATTTGTCTGCCGATGGCTTTCAAGCTCGGCCGCCCCCTCTGCTCGCCTGAGCGTTGCTTGATACGACAGCTCTTCCACTAACGGGCGAGTACATCAATAGAGTTAGGTTAGGAGACCACCGGAGAATAACTACATAAGAGAAAATCTGCGCTATCAGCATTTGTACTGAGTATTGCTAGATGCAGTTGTACTGTTAACAGCAAACCTGGAGGATCGTAGAAATGAGAATCGTTGAAGAACTTTGCTGAGGTTCTAAATGCTCTAATATTTTTTACAATAGCATTGACTTGAACTGAGTAATTACAAGGTCATGAGAAAGATTCTATTACTAGTATAAAACGTGAAGTCACAATAAGAACGATCTTCGAGTATTTTGCAAGATTATAGGTGCCGGTGACTAATTCATATTGTAAAGACATCGTAGAAAGAATGAGGAAGTGGAGAGCAATATGACGGACGGAAAGTAAGTAAGGAATAGACATGCGAAAAAGCGACAGCTACTTTCGTGTTCTGCTCTTGAAATGTAGTATTGGTAACGCTATTTTTTTTTCGTAGTTCCAGTCAGAAAATACTGATTGGAGTTCTGTGGCGTATTTTTATATCGGTCATGCAAGAATATATAAGGCTAATTTTTCCGCAAAAATGCGAATTGTGAATAAAATCACAACTTCATGAAAGTAAAAATAAGATGACATTGCTATAAAGTAGAAATTTGCAGTCAGAAGAAGATTACAAAGTCTGAAAGAATTTTTTAGACCCTTACCTTAGCGTCTGCTTTCTTCTTGATCGTAATTTTCGGTGGTTTTTGCACTTGTTCTGTCCTTTTCAGTTGTGATAATCTGAATAAGAATTATGAAAACTAGCATATCGTCAAGATGACTAGGTGATATTGATCCGAACATATTTATGGGTTACCTGAATCTTTCGCCTTTCAGATGTCCAAATTCAGAAAGATTGATCTTTCCGAGTCCAAGTGAAACGCCTCTAGCGACCAGCATTTTCACTTAACTAAAAGCAGAACTCGTAGTATTTCGGCTCATCAGCAAGAGTCCACATTAACTATGTGGCAGCAGAAGAAGAGAATGTAGAGGTGGTTGTCAACCTGTCGTTGTCATTGCTTAAAACAATGGAACAAGAAACCACGCCCACACTCTGGGCGGATTAGCTTTTGCCCTGTGGGTACTGAGCAGGTCGAGTTCACCAGTTCAGCTTCAGTTATTTCTAATAAAAGCCTTGAGAACACCCTCAATGAGGCCGTTAAGGGTGGTTGCGCAAAGTTTTCGACATTTCTTGTGTTTTCTCTTTTATTTCAGTCAATGATATGGCTATGAAATAGAGGATATCTCTATCATAAATGAATGAAACTTAGCACTCGTTGAAAATCATCCAAAAAGGGCCAAAATTTTGACGAAATTATTTGAATAAATCGTAAAGAAGAAGATATTTAAAAGAAGCTATATAAAAACCGAGGATCTTCGCATGAATTTCATTGGGGTGGCCGTCACTGCGAAGCTGCTGGTCGCTAAGGCATCATCAAAAATTCGAAAAAACGAAGCAAAAAGCGCCGAAAGAGCAGAATTGGAATTCAATTTGGCAAGAACGTATCCGTTTTCTTGGCTTTCAACGCAATCATCAGATTGCACAATTCTCTGGGAAGTGATATCGCCTTAACAGATCGGTTTTGCGTCAGAATTCCGCATCAACGGACACACAAAGCCCTTAATCAACTAGGCATTCGAGCGGAAAATGGCTAAAAGAGAGGAAAGAAGTTTTTCCCAAACGCACTCGTTTTTTGGATTTTATTTATTGGCCAAGATTTGTAGGAGAATATAAGCGCGCAATTGAGGCATCAGCTTTAGCACTTGTGTAAGAGTTAAGAAAGGTGGAATCCACTTGCTACAATGAGTGTAGATACGACTGGAAGGTTTGAATGGTTTTCGATGGCATTAAAATGATAAGGGAATGCAGAGCTCATTCAAATAGACGGTTTTCAAGACCTGAAAAAGGTAACGACCATATTATTTAGCAATAAGATTGAGATATTTCAGTCAGATGTAATGAGATGTCACATTTGTGCTAGATTTACAACCCCGTTGGATTCACTCAAAACGAGTTCACTTTGAACGATGACGTTAAAATCAATGAAGAGGTAAGAGCTAAACTGTCGTTCAAGCGATTATACTGCTTACTGATCGATCCTGAAATTGCCTGTGTAATTTTCTCAAATAGCAGAAGGGTAGTGTTCTGGGATGGATTGGTCAAGCTTCAATTCAAAAGGTGAGCTGGACTGCACTGTGCAGTCAGGAAGCACTGAGGTTCGCAATCAAATTTCACTCAAATGAAAATTCATCTCGCCTTTTCCTACAGCTAATGTTTAACAAAAGTTCAGCTCTCACAAGAACGATCTTAAATCTCAATGCAGCAAAACTCGTATGACTCTTAGTTCCATCTTTTCCTTGATAATTTCCATTTCCACCAAGGTATGACATAATCGTAGGTCATGCGCCTAAAGGAATATAAATGAGGCAATCATAGCCAATCTGTTCTCGTTATTCCTGGAATCTCGAGAATAAAAACAAGCACAGAACATCAGACGTTGAGAAATTTCTTAGTGACATATTTGACTCCATTCGCCAACGTGATTGAATGTATATATATAGCCTATTCAACGACTTTCGTATGTCTTGTCATCCCACAAAACTTTGGAAAATTCGGATTCAGTTATGCACTATTCTGGAAAAAAAATTTCATTTTCTTATAGCTTGACAGAAGACCGTTTCTGAAATAATCAATTGCACTTCAAAGAGAAGCTTTCCATTAGAGGAATCTGAGACTTAAAGCAAGATGTATCGATAGCCACATATAGATGAGAAGAGCTTAAAGAAAACAAACGATAAACGAAAAACGAATATAACCACAAAATGAAATCCTTCTAGATGCGAACATTGGTAGGACGTTCACCCAGGCAAAAGGACGAGAACTCCTCGCTGACGGCAATCATGCGCATGTATATGGAAACGATTTCCGGATCATGGAAAATGCTTCTTAGACGTCAAAATGCTTGAAGAAGACCATCACCACTGCTGATGATTGCCCAGTATAGGAAAAAATGGGAAATATGTAAGGTTTACACTACTCGTGATGACAGCTCGTCTAACCATTTTAATTTTCAATCTTCTTGCAATCAGGCACTTTTATTCACTGCCTGCTCTTTTTTCATGGCAGGGTACGATGTGAAATGCAACCATGAGAAAACTGCGATTCAAGTAAAACATAGAACCTGCTGTGGAGGGGAACCGAACCCATGGTAACTCCTCGCAAGAGCTCGCATATTACGCTTTGCGCGATCGAGGCTCAGGTTCTGCATGCAACCAGTAGTGTTGAGACATAGCTGAGAAATAGAGAGGGCAAAGGCTTAGACGACGAAATTCATTTACTAGTAAACAATCAGCCTATGCACTGCAGAAGATCGGATTAGCAACGCGAAGAAGTTACGCGTGATTGTATACAACGTCACATTGTCGAAAAGATCACGAAAACATAATTCCTCCGAACTTAGCTGTTCTTCGTTTGAGCGCCAGCTCAATCGCTGTATGAGCCAAATATACATTCAATTAGTTCTATGATCATGAGATTGAAGTCGAGTGTATAACGTTTTATTCAAGGGAGTAGTCAATGCCAAAGTTATGCGCTTTGCCACTTACACTATAAGTTAGTGTGTTTTTCAAAGACAATTACAAACCTATCAAGAAGACGTTCATTCCAAAATGATTAACATTCTGAAAGAGTCTGGCGTCCTTAGATCTTTTTTCTATCAGCGACATCTAGTAAGTACAAGCTAGATCTTCACGCTACACCTAGCCTGGAAGTGCTTAGCCAAAATCAAGAAATAAATTAAAGAATTATATCATAGGTATCTCAAGAACTTCTGCTTTCCTTATTTATTTTATAGATTATTACTTATTCCACTCTATATCAATTTTTTGTATACAATACTGCGGCGATTGTAAGCGTCGCTTGTATAACTAGTATTTCAGTCTGGCGTATATATACAGCTATAAATTCTAACATAAGAAACACGAGTCTTTAAATAGATTTTCAGCAAAGGAACTTCGCTCAGTTATCGAAAACGGAGGTTTACAAGCTCAGAGCTCTCGTTTGCGTCGTCATTAATTCCTGTCGGGACATCTTCAATCCTTTTGGAGTAGTGCGCCGCTGTTATTGAGGCCACTTTCCTATTTCACTGCTCTATTGCTTTTCCTATCGATTAATTATTTTTATAACTCGTCTTCACATATCGTATCGATCCTGGCACTTTTCCTCTTCTCATCGCCTTACAGTTATCATCAATCAAGGTAGACAATATAAATTCGGCTGCTGCATGAGAATCTCTTATGTTCCCCTTATATTGTTCAATACTGAGCGAGAACGATTTTCCAAACCCCAAGTAATCCTTCCGAGGCGATTTCAGGTGCTCATCACAGGCGGCTTTGGGCCTATATAATCACCTGTATCACCTGTCGTCCCGTTGATCGTCGAGTGACTCGAGCGGGTACCAGCAACTCTTCCATTTTTCCCTATCGCGTGCAAGAGTAGCCCAGTAGGTCCTCCTCGCTCTAGGAATTCGCTGAGCATCATATCTTTCTTCTACAGCTTCGTGAAGAAATCAAACCATCGGGTCGGTGGCCTTCCTTTAGAGCGCTTGACATCCCGAGGAATTGCAGTCGATAACGGCTCTCGTCCATCGGTTGTCGTTGAAGCGCATCACGTGTCGGGCCCACCCTATTTTTGATATCCTGGCGTGTAGAACGGCGTCTTTGATTTTCGATCGTTGACGTAGGTCGGAACTTCGGATCCTTTCTCTCGTTTGCGAGATACGGGATACTCCTAGCATCGACCTTTCGACTGCGCGCTCGATAACTCCAAATGATTTTTCATCCTGCTTAAGTAGCGATCAGGTTTCTGCTGCATACGTTAGGGCAGCGAAAATCGTCGAGTCAAAAAGGTGGGCACGGAGTCGGATATTCTTTGTCCTTTTCACTACATCTTCGATGCTCTTAACGTTCCCAAGCCGCTCGTTTCCTCCTGCTCAACTCTGGAGCTAGGTCGTTCATCATGTTGATTTCACGACCTAGATAGACGTAACTGGAGCATTCGGAAATTGTCGTTCCGTTGAGCGTGAATGGGGCATTAGAAACCCATCCGTTCGTCATGAACATCGTTTTCGTTAGATTTAGTTGAAGACCAATCTTTCCACAGGCGTTATCGAAATCGGTCAACATTCTTTCCGCTTGACTGATGTTTGGTGTTATGAGAACGATATCGTCAGCAAAGCGAAGATGGTTTAATTGTCGACCGTCAATTTTCACTCCCATATCGTCTCATTCTAATGTTCGCATGACGTTTTGTAGGGTGGCAGTGAATAGTTTTGGCGAAATTGTATCGCCTTGTCGAACCCCTCTTCTTACGTTCATACGTCAATGATGATATTGTTGTAGAATGGAGATATTTTAGTCGTGAAATCTTTATAAAGCTCACGAAGGATCATTATGTACCGAGTAGGGACGCCCTGGTTATCCAGAGCCTCTATAACCGCTTCTGTTTCCACTGAATCAAAGGCTTTCTTCAGATCGATAAAAGTGAGACAGAGTGGTTGTTTGTACTCTCGTCGAAACTTCAATGAGTCTTGTGATCGTGTGGATGTGGTCTATGGTACTAAATCCTTTTCGGAACCCTGCTTGTTCGCATGGCTGTCCTTCGTCCAGTGTTCTGTCAATCCTGTTTAGGATGACTCGAGTAAAGAGTTTATAGACAACGGACAGCAAGCAGATTGGGCGATAATTGCCTATGTCGTGAAGGTCTCCCTTTTTGAACAACAATACGGTCTTGCTGGTTTTCCATTGAATAGGGACCTTGCATTCTGACAGGTAGCGAGTGAAGAGCCGAGCCAGGGTGTTGATGAGAACTGGCGGCAGGTTCTTCAGGTGTTCTGGTCTAATCCTGTCTGGACCGGGTGTTGTTCTATTCTTCACCGACGATATAGCATGTCGGATTTCGGAAGAGAAGGACCGGTGGAACGACCTGTTCATCCTCTTTCAATTTATATGACGGTAAGAGGACATGGCTAGCGAAGTGATCCGAGTAGTATTGGTGGATGACTTTCTCCATAGCCCTTCTGGAAGCTGTAAGTGTCCCGTCAGGCTATCGGAGTGCAATCATCTTGGTCTTATAAATGGCGAAGCCTCACTGGGCTTTGCGAATGCTCTTTCCAGCTTCTGCAGCTTGTGCCATAACTGCTGCTCGTCTCTCTTTGAGGTCTTCATTGATCCTTCTCTTCAGCGTTTCTCAAGTTCGGGCGTAAGGTTTCGGTTGCCTGTAGCTCGTATATTCAGCGTTGACGTATATTCGGGCCTATATAGACTGAAGGAAAAAGTTCCAGTGTTGTGACCTGGATTTTCACACGAACATAACGATTCGTGTGTCACCGCGAATTCGATGATACGTTGGGCGATCGCTGTTCGAATACTATGCAAAAGCTATGTGAGCTGTATAACAGATTAGTAAGAGTAACAGTAATAGTAGTAATGATGCAAACTTCTTTCGCAGCTGGTCAGCATTTGTCACCTGCCTCCATTCGCTAAATCTTAACATAATGCTCAGTTCAAAACTATCAAGATTTTAACGAATTTTGGCTTCATCAAAAACATCAAGGGCGATGTAATAATCCGAAGTCCTATACGCTATCTATTTCTAATCCTTAGCCAAAACGCCGGGCTGAACTTTGATCTTTGCGCTGTTTTTCTAGGGAGCGAAATTACTTTCAGGTCTACATAGAATTATAATAAGGGCGCCTCTCTTCACCAACAAACCGATCAGAAGGTTCACATAGAATTACAATAAGGCACCCGCTTTCATCAAGAAATGGAATCTAGAGACATCAAGGCAGGTCATCTGTTACTACGATGCATTGCTCCTATCCATTCCTTTATCTTTGAGTCTGGCAATCAAATTCAAAATGAATTATGAGGTTTCTGATCTTATTTGTCAATTTCTAGTGATAGGATTGTAATACTGGCCTTGCCATTTTCATCGTCAAGATTAAATGTGGCATTTGTACCTAGGGAGTTAATACTTTATCTATGTCTGAAGTTCTCTCAAACCTTTATCTGATCATTCACACTAATTCTAGAGATTTCAAGCATATTGCAGCCAAACAAATACCTTCCTCCTCTACAAACACCACTCAGTGGTCCTGATCATCATATTGGAATTAATAGATGAGTCAAATTGGATTTCGTTATTAGTAGCACTGTCGTTTATTGCGGTGACGTCTCCTATGGGACTAACCCAGATCTCCACAACTCTGTGATCGTTGAATATCTCTTAGATGGACTGAGAAAGAACGAGACATTGAAGCATTAGCCAATAAACACGGTTATCATCCGCTCGGAGGTTGAGAAATATTGCAGAGTATTTTAGATGAATATTTCTATTTAAGCAAATTTCATGTACAATCTACAGAAATTTCATTATACAATTCCTCCAACATTGTTATGATGTTCAGATTATGTCGATGAATGTTGAGTGATATGCGAAATTTCATCAGACGGAAGTTCAGTCTGTGTTTCACATGTACGGGAATCGTATGCTACCAAAGCCACCGCTTTGCTACTACTCTTTCTTCGAAAAAACTACCAAAGCTGTCAGCAACCGATTGCTAATGGATTTGGTCTGGCATGCACGTGATTGCACTGAGCCCAGCCATATAACCATAGCATCAAATTAGTGCGCACTAACATCAGTTGTGCAGACTATATTATACACCCCTTGAAAGACTACGAAGGTCATTTCAGCTCTCAAATTTTCATACGTCTTTTCTCACTTAACAAATACTTTATTGGAAATTCAAGCGATCATTGGAAAACTTGAAACTCGTGATTTTGATACTTAGCTTGGTTTTCAAAAAGGCCTTCGTATCTTGCTGTTGAAGAAAAGATAAAGATATGGTCCACACTCGGTTGCCTTATTTGCTAAGTGAAAGTCTGTGGATCGCTTATTATTGGGCTGCACTAAACTCATTTGATAGCCTAAATTTTGACAAATTTGGAGCTCAAACTGGTTCTCAGATAGGTTTTCACAACGCACTGTGAAAGCGAAAAGAGAATTAGGTTTCACATCCGAAGTTTTCTCTGCACATAGGAGGTATATATGTATAGAAAGCTCACAAATTTGTAGAGAAAATCATGTTCTATCAGATCAGTGTAAAGAACCTCAAGTATTTCCCGAAGCAAAGAAGATGTCTCTGTTGAAGAACGAAATTCGCGAGCCACTGGCGATATAGACTATGCCTTCGTCCGAAAAAGATTATGTGCCAAAAGGGTGTAACCTTCTTGAGGATGCTGTGGTTCATGAAAAATAAAAAACCGAGAAATATTCTTGAAACGGAGGAAGAAATTCCTTTCTGGGAGAAGTGGCAGACGGAAGCACTGCTTGTAGCGCGATTTAAAGTCGACATACGAATTTCAATTTGGCATCCGATGTATCTTTTATTTCCTTGAATTGCATTAGGCTGGTAAGAAATTTTTAGCACCTTTTCCGTTTTTGTTGGTCATTCCTCATCCGTTTGATTTCTTATTTTTATTATTGTTCAAAATAGCTTCTTGCGGTTAATTTGATGTAGAACACGTGCAAATTTGTTCCGAGATAGAGTTGAGCAAACAACGATCGTTGGTGATACACGAGGGGACGACGGTGAAGTCTCAATTGCATTCTAAATAGCTTGCTGGCCAATTTGTTGAGGCGGCCAGCTTCTTGTTGTGTGTCGAATTTCCAATTCCAGCTTTGACGATCAAAAACTGCAGTTCTCTCAATTGTTTCGTCACCCTAAGCCTCGTTAATCCGGCGGAAAGTCTCAGCAGCACTTGGACACAAACGATACTTGTATGGCACCAACAATCGTTTTTGCTCTCAAAGCAATTCCATCTTAAAACAAATGTGTAAGTGTTATATCAACATCATCATCATAATCACCAATAATACGCAGAAATTTGCTGGGCAAAGATTAGTAACCTTCCGCACGAAAACAATGAATCCAGCGATTAAAGAAGTCGATAAAATCATCTCTTGGAGCACTGCACGCGTAATCATCTGCGAAAGTCTTTTGCTGTGACCGTATAGGCAGAAGTTCTTCAAGTCAATCGCCATTGGAGATGAGTCTTGGGTCTATTACAATGTTTGAGATGATAGATTGGGTAAAAAGTTCTGAGAAAATGCTTAACTTTTTTGGGTGCCGGCTTGTGTTTTTAGGCTCATTTGAAAGGCCGTCTTCCCCGTGCTGATTGTTATACAATTTATCTACTTACTTCAAGACGGAGTTAGCGAGCGAGTAAATCAGGTTGTTGATGATGCACAAATGGCTGTTGGGCTTGAATGCAACGGTGGCAAGTGAACACATCACTCTAGTTTGAAACGAAGACACAGTCTGCAAACGTACGGCGTTTAGTAGTGAAGTAAAAGTAGTAAAAGTAAAAAAGTAGCAAAAGCAAAAGTTTGACTGATAGTTTTGTCTTTGTCGGGTGTAATAGGTGCATGAAAAATTGTTTAACAAGCATTTTCTCAGAACTTTCTCCCGTCCTCTTATCTGAGATAACTGAGTGGTGAGCAAAAATTCGACCTCAGACGAGAGTTAAACCCGATTTTCACCTATGCCGAGGCGCGTGCTCCCACTACACTAACGAGGCCACCTTGTTTACCCATCACTCGTTCTTCAATCGGGTTAGCAATATCGCTCTATAAACCCAGTTGAGCTGACAGCCATAGTTTATAAATCCAAGATTGACTGTTTTTTTCGCAGTGTTATCATATTTGACGTTTCTCGACCAAACCACCTTAAGATTGGTGGCTGACAGCTACGATACAGAGATATTGAAGAATGTGTGGTGGGTCAGCGATGGCCCCGGTGGTGCAGTGGTCACAGCGCCCTCGGAATGGGTGAAATGCGGGTTCAACTCCCGTCTGAGGTCTACTTTTTGCTTACCACTCAGTTCTCTTAGGTATATTCGAATCATCATAATACAGCGGAAAGAACAACAAGAATGAGTATTTCCCGGATGTTCTTGTACTACAAGAAACTCAATGATGTGTCGATGGCAAATGTGCTAGATATCGTGATAACGAAAGGACTACTCAAGATAACGGACCATACAGTGTCGTCTACAGGACGTTGATCGCTATCTTTGTAATCCATTTCGTTATAGCTCTTATTGTTCACAAGCGTAACCTAAATCCACATGTACTGCACCAACTAGATAATTTTATTCGGGAAACTTACTAAGAAAGTTCTGGGCATTTTATTAAGCATGAGATAACTCCTATGCATATCATGGAAACACTACAGTTTCCTACGCGGGATTTTCCTACTGAAGGAGGCCTAGATCACTTGTTACAAGCCTCCGCCATGTCCAACGATACAATCAAAATTCGCGGTTTATTGCGTCTTCATTGGAGAAAGGATCTTTCGCAATGGGCTGCACTCGATTAAATCAACGAAATTGAAGGGGAAGGCACCACAAGCAAATCTGGTGCTGGACGCTGGTTTTAGCGTTTATCAATGGCGGAGATCTTGACCTCGAAGAGACAAGCCTCGTTCAGGATGTCCGATTTGAATCGTTCAGTGAAGTTGAAGAAGCATGTCAACACCTCTTTGATTCAAAGTTTAAGGCCGATGGCACATCACCCAGATCCAAAACTTGGCGGATCGCTGGCATAAAGTCGTAGAAAACGATGGCCTTTACTTCAAAGAATAGTTTTCATTGTCTTTTTGGAGTTCATGCATAAATTTTCAATTTTTTACAAGTGCCCGAAACTTTCTTTCTAACCTAATACTTTGAGAAGTGACTATTAAAAAAAATAAAATAAAAAATAGATGAAAAGTGTATTCAAGACAATAACTCACTATTTTTTTCTATTCCTAAGACTATTACAATAAATGGGGAGGGGTAGCGCAAAGGCTAATGAAGCAATGCATGAGGAAACAAGATGATAAGCAAGGCGCTAGGTCGATCCGTTTCCACCCATTACTCTCTTGTTATCAATCAGTTGAACGTCCAGGAACGCCTATTAAGTGCAACGGAAATTTACAACGCACAAGACACTCTTCTTTCCTGTCATGTATCTGCTCTCCTTCAGATCTTTTTTCCTTCTAACTGATTTTTTAACACTTGAATTTCCAGAAGTTTCCAGTCACGAGTTTCAAAAGTTCCCAGATGTACATGGTTTTTGATTTTTCTAGAATTCATTCCGTTTCTTCTCCTTAACAATCAATTTCAATCAATTGACGATACAAGGCCAATCTTAGACCTCTAGATCTTTTTTGAGTTTGAAGCCATCATCACATTGATCCTATGCTTTGGACTTGTATATCTCGTCGACCGCTCTTTGTCTCTCACTTCTGTGTGTTCCATAGAAAATTTACCAAATCTTAATAAACAGTAAGTATTTCATCGGAATGCTAGGCATTGCAAAAAAATACTTCCTCTGAAGATCTTCAGGAGTTTGATTCTACACCTCTCATGACAATACTACAATGTCATATATCCTAGGATACTAAGTGATATCCAAAACTTGTGATCCCAGCCGAGACGTGAACCCGGGTGTCACCCATACCGATGGCGCGCGCTACCACTACCCCATCGAGATCTCTTGCCACCACGTATTCTTCTGTGTGGATGAAGGAATTTGATTTTCCACCTCTCATAGCAATATACGATGTCATAATGACGTATCCAAAACTGATAAGTGATATGCAAGTTCTCCGACCCCAGGCGGAACTTGAACCCGGGTATCATCCATATCTATGGCGCGCGCTACCACTACACCATCGAGATTACCACCTTTATACCACGTATTCCTCTATGTAGATGAAGAAATCTGATTTTGCAGCACTCATAGCTTGGTACGATGTCATAATAATGTGTCCAAGAATATTGAGCGATATGCAAAATTCCCGGTCCCGGCGGGACTTGAACCAGGGTTTCACTCATACCGATGGCGCGCGCTACCACTACACCACGAGAGGCCACAGTCGAGCTATCCCTCTTTCTTCGATATGGATGCAACGCGGATCTAAGTCCGCCCGAGTTCAACGGCTCCGCATACCACTGAGTATCCCTGGATACTTCCTTATTTTCCAGTTGGCAAAAACAGCTGTAAAGTGTTCTGTTTCTTCTTCTCCTTCCTCAGTCTGTAATTTTGCGTATAACATTGTTTCCAAAGTACAAATTTTTTGTATTTTACGCATTTTTGCACATGTCGTACCTTGATTCTTATTTATTAAGGCGAGCGTCTTCCTATTGGCTCCTTGGTTTTACGTTGCCGCTGCGATTTTCATCGGTTTTCTATTTTTAGAATTTTCGCTTCTCTTTCTAAATCATCTCTTTATCGAGCGTTGACGATGACAGTTGAGGAGGCGCTTCGAAAAGAACAAAACAAGGCCGTTTTGTCGATTCAGAGTCATGTCGTCCATGGTTACGCGGGGAATAAAGCCTCCGTATTCCCACTTCAGGTCTGCTCAATCGCTGCTTCTGGTCGCCTTCATTTTCGATTGCCAATACATATGTATACTCATTGTTATCCGTGAATATTGAGTAGATTGATGTGCAAAAACTTTTGCGTCAGATTCGGATTCGAACCCACACTTCACCGTGTCCGCCGGGGTTCATGCTCAACCTTTCCACTACCGACGCCCGTTTTGAGCAGCGCTTGAGTACACGCCCTCGGATAGGATGGTATGTGGGTTCGAATCCCACCCGACGCAAAAGTTTTTGCATAACACTCTACATCATTCGCGTATATTGTGTCATTCATACCATTGCTACAGGCGGTTAAATAAAGTGAATTCTGTTTGCGTAGATTCTTTCATACTCGACGGCGTCGACAAATGAAGGAAACCATCCCCTTTGGTGGACAAGAGTTTTTTCACAGGATTGTGAGTAGTCATTCCATAGTCTAACTCTTTCGGGGCTGTGGACCCACCTCCTCTGCATCTCTAACGCCCAGCTTCGCAACGCTGGACGGTCTGCTCCACCTCCTCTGCCACTCGTAACCCAGCGTGGAAACGCATTGATTGTATTGGTGTATTATTTCAGTTGTATTATTGTCGTTATTTTCCTGCTTATAACAACATAATATATCTACATATAACATAACATAGGAAAAGTAACAATAATACAATCGAAAATACTATATTGATACATTCAGTGCTCTCCCACGCTGGGGGTTAGAGAGGCAGAGAAGGTGGGTCAATGGTCTCGAAAGGTTTAAATCTCAGGCTATTGCGCTACGTGCCCCTTTTTTGAAGAGGCCTTTGAAGAACGCTCTAGCAGAAAGAGAGCTCTTGTAGTTCACATACGCATATTTTCGTGGGACAGAACTCTTACCTCGCCTTACAAGTAATCATTCAATAGCTTGAATCGCGACGATTTCAACGCTGTACATGTTTTCTAAAAAGACCGCTTTACCGCAGTGTAGCAGGGAAAGTAAGATTAAGTTCCACATACGCGGCGCATTGCTCATCAACTGGCGTGTGGGGTGTTGCTTGCGTGGATCGATACTCGAGGAATCGATCGCTGGCGAGACCCACATGTAGAAGGCGATTTTTGTCATTTAAATGAGGATTTCTTCTCCGCTTTGATAGAAAACTCTAGATGAAACGTATGACTCTCACACTACAAGATTTCCTCTACACTTCATATGCTTTGTGTGCTTCAGTGAAGTAGCAGTAAAAGCGCGCGATCGGTGTGAAATATAATTTCATTTTGAATGCTTTGGCGCCATAAAAAGTTCTTTTAAAAGAACGCTTCGTAGCGCAGTAGCTAAAGACTTAAGCTTCCGAATGATTACTAACACGTGTCGAAAAGTTCTTGTCCAGCGAAAGAGACCGTTTCTTCATTCGTTTCCTTCTGACAGAAAAAAAAACTGTTGAGTGATATGCAAAACTTTCGACCTCGGACGAGTAACGAAGCCGCATCTCACTCATTCCGGAGGCGGGTAGGCGGTGGTGGTTGAGTGATCAGAGATACCTGATGCAGGGTCGATCGTCCCGCCTCGCCTGTGTTACTATCGTCGTGTTGATTGTCGAGAGGCTCATCTGAACACCAATAATACTTCCATTTTTTCCCATTGCTTGAAGGAGTACTCCAGTGGGTTCCGCTGGCTACGACCTCCTTCTCCTACCCCTCTACATTCCCAGGCAATCAATAACGAACACCTCACTTAACGCCTCAGCCTCGCTATCCTCGAAGCTGCAGGGATACGTGCTGATCAGTATTCTCGACGTTCGTGAGGAGAATGAGATCTTTAAGCTAGCGAGGAGACGGATCGAATGCTGGAAGTACTGAGATGTGCACAGTATCATTTTAATACGGGTCATTCAACTTAAAATATTAAATGAATTAATTTAATAGGAATTTTTTATCAAATGTGCAATTACTTTTATCTATTAGCTACTGATAGTGAATGTTTCTATCCATGAAAAAAGTCGTCATTTCAGCTGAACGGGTTCGAGGTAGATCCGATCAACAGTGTTCAATTCAGCAACCACGCGGGTAACGTCGAGTTCTTGACTCTGCCTAAAAGTGATTCGCTTGACTAACCTCTTTATGTTCTTTTCTTGCAAGCTACACGTTTGCTTTATTCTTAGGAAATGCTTCACGGCTTTTTTCAGGAATGAATTTGTAGGTGGTGGTGGTAATCTTTCAGGATATAAATATGTGAAAGGACAGAGACTCACGAACGTCGAGTTAACTGAATTGTATGATGGCCTGAAGCTCAACGCTATCAATGAGTATTCATTTATACTTACAGGTTCGTTGTTTACAAGCTGTTTTTCTTTCAATTTCAAGATTTCAAGGTGCATGTTCATTTCTGCTGCTCTGGGATTTCCCACGTGTTCAGTAACATCTCACAAATGGCTCTTATCCTTCAAATCAAATCGTTTAGTATGAAGAGCATGATAACTGTCATTAAGCAATGAACTATCCGTTGCACAGCTTCAAAAGAGAGCTTTGAAAATTACGAAAATGTTTGTATAGTAAGGGAGAGCGAGAGGCGAGAGAGAGAGAGGGAGAGGGAGAGGATTAGGGAAATGAGAGAGAGAGAGAGAGAGAGAGAGGGGAGTGAGAGTAGGGAGAGTGAGAGAGAGGAAGAGGAAGAAATGGATTACTTCAACAATTTTGCACCATTTAGTAAGCAATGGATTGTTGGGGCAAGAATTTCTTATCATAGAGGTTATCCTTTAACTTTTTTTGAACTTTTGAAAACGTTCTTCAAATACCCTTTGACATTTTGAGTATAGTGTAGTATAATTTAGTTTTTTTCAGGTTTCTAGTAAGTGTTATTCTGAAAGAATGACATGAGAAGATCTACTCAATGTGATTTCAGGATACTGTGGCAATGTTGCTTTCCTAAACAAAATCGCTGATATCGTTAAGGACCTCAAAACAACAATCCGTCTATAATCTTTGGTCAGTTTGATACTCGTTCTTCTGTCACTGTTACAAAATTATACCTTTATTTCGAGTGCTTTGTTTAGACCACGCTCAAATTTCAATATATCCTTTCATTATTGTTTGAGCCAACTTGCCATGTGGTCTGGTAAGGGCTCTTGTACAGCCCGATACACGTGTTTCGTCCTTACATAGAGGACAAAACATAATAAAGGTATAATTATGATAAAAGTACCAGCCAATGAGCAATCGAGTGCACAACACTCTGTGTTAGGTGAATGTTTCACTTGACATAGAGTGTAAAGCGTACGTCTTCGATGACTCTCTATAAGGAGTGTAAGGCTCCCGAGAGAACTGACTATAAAAAGATCGAAAGACGACGGGTTCTGCCCGACTGACGAGTCTGTAAGGACGAAACACGTGTATCGGACTGTTGCAAAAATTGCTGAGAATTGGATCTCGATCCATAAAGCAAGCACCAGCTTTTTGAAATCAGTTCTGTACATAAGTAGATGAGCTGTTTTTTGAAGGATCGATGGTACTTTTCGGTTATAAGGTAGCAAATGAGTAGTTGGCCTCATTCGCTGTACAAGAATTCTTCATAGGAGTGTTAGTAATCATTCGATAGCTTGGATCTGTGGCTGGAGCCTTACGTGGTGGTTTTTTCAAAAGACCCTTTCATAAAGCTGTAAAATCCAAGGTTTATGTTCTACATCACCGCGCGCCTTCATGTATATCATGCTTATAATTCGCTGGAAGAACGAAAAGCAGTATGTGAACGTGTAGAGAAAATCTCGCAGTATCTGAGGCGTTTTTTATGCAGTTTCTTTCAGGGCGGAGAAAAATTTTCTAATTGAATAGTAAGTCACACACCACATCTCCACCCATCAGGTCATCGGTCTATCCCCCTACCCTCCTTTCATAGATTAACCGGTAAACAAGCCGACGAATATTGAATTCGATCTTATTTCCCTACTACACTGCAGTGAAACGGCCTTTCCATAAAATTAGCACAGCGTTAAAATCATTGAAACTTACACTATCGAATGATCACTGTTAGTCTGAAGGAAGAGTTCTGTCTGACGAGGTGTAAGGCACTAATGTTTTCTTTCTCCTACAGCGCTATCAAAAGAGCTCTTCCAAAAAGCAAGCACATTTTTGAGTTCAAGGTGACTTGTGCTATCGATAGAGTGCTAGCAATCTAAGGGAGAGTTTTGTCCAGCGAAATATAAGCGAGGTAAGAAAAAAATGCATGGTCGTGTGAAACATATTTCATTTTGGATTTTTGTAGCATTATAAAAAGGTGTTTCAAAAAACCGGCCACGGAGGGCTCTAACCAGAGAATCAAGCTTTCAAGTAATCACTAACACTCCTGTGAAAAAATCTTGTACAACGAATGAGATCGAATGCTTGTTTGTTCCTTTACAACCGAAAAGTATCGGATCGACGCTCATTAAACCTCGGCATGAAAATGATAATTATTTTACAGAATGACCTTTTCTGTATAACACTTGTTCGAGATTCGTCTACCTTCTTCCGAGCGATGCCTAACGTTTCGGTGATTTCTCCTATCTCTGAGCTGCTAAACATCTTACGTGGTCTCTATTTATGCTTTAGCGGCTCTGAGAAAGGCGAAATCGCCGAAACGTTAGTTATCGTTCTAAAGAAGATAAATCAGTCTTGAACAAGCGTTGTATGGAAAAAGGCAGTTCGTGAGATAAGCTATTCATTATCCGAATTATCTTGGTCACTTTCAGTGTGTGATCCCGTTATGGGAGACAACGGGAAATACGTGAGTTTTTCTGCCATTTGTACTTCTTTTAAATATGCCCAATCTAACCATAATAGTGCAGCTTTTCAGTATGTTCCTAAGGAGCTTCTACCTATCTATAAAGAATTGATCGTGCCTTTAGCTGATACCTTAACGCCTAACGCTTTTGAATTAGGGTACGTGAAATTGTTGATTTCTAGATGATTGATTTGTTTCTTGTTGATTTCTTATAGTGAGTTGGTAGGCTTCCGTATAACTAACGAAGAGGAATGCCTTCGTGGTATGGACGTCATCCACAAGCTGGGCGTCACAAATATTGTTGTAACAAGCGGTGTTGAAGCAAGTGACGGACCCGATACCCTTACCTGTTACGCGAGCACAAAAGGTCTTTTTTTTTCGTCTTTCTCATTCTGCTTATGTTTTGTTCTATCTTTCCTTCTCCAATTTCTCCTTGACGGATGGACTTCACTAACAGTTTGTTCGATTGATTTTGCCACGATCGCCATTTTAATTTATGAATTCGTAAATGGCCACTTTTTAAGCAGGTGAAAATGGCAATATACGTCGGTATCGGTTTCGATTCCCACGTTTGGAAGGACAATTTGTTGGTACTGGCGACGTTTTCACGTCGTTGTTAATTGTTTGGCTGACCAATTGCAATAATGACATATGCGAAGCGGTTGGTCGTGTACTAGGCTCCATGCAAGGGCTTATACGCAGGACTAGCAAGTATGCACAAGGTTAGTTCAAGATATCTTTCAAATAGTTTTTATTAGCTGGACATGATATCTCTTGAATACTTCCCGAGATCTGCGAGATCAGAGTTAAATGCGTCGACCAGAATCAATTTAAATTCCTAATTATCAGGAATTCCTGTAAACTACCATAGACAAAATGGCTTGGGTGCCATCCAACAGACATGACGTCAATTCGAGATCTATTTTATGGCCCAATACCAAGAGGTCCAATGATTAAGTAAGAGGTGACAAAGTTCAAAGAAGGAACTGTGGCAAAGTCACGTAAGCTGAAGGTTTGCTATTTCCATTCCGAAGCGCTGTTGTGAAGAAGTAAATACCACAATCAAGTCTTGCAGTTATTTATGTTAAACCCTCAGACCAGATGTTCAATCCTTCCACTCTCCTTCAACTAAGCCGGTCTGCTGAACAGTACATGTACACAGCGGAAACGGGTATAGATATCACTTATGCCTGTCAAGTTAATCGATTTACTTGATTATATATCAAGGATGACAATTGCAAGACAAGCATGATGCACATGTACATGGAGTGTGATGAATGACTTTAATAGATCGCTTCCTCATATAGAATGTGATGGAAAGAATTGTATCTATTCATGTTTCAATGTCAATCCACCATCACCTCCTTTTCCTAATGATTTAGCGATTGATTTGAGGTGACTTAAGAGTGTTCCTGACGTCGGACTTCAATGTACAGCCGGGAGTTTCATCCTCACAGCAGAGTTTCCTGAGCTGAGAAGCAGTCACTCATTTCCATCAGGAAGTCTAGCAAACAATATATCATTATCAAAGATCGCCACTGTCCTATTATGAAATTGGTAGCAAGGTGGTAAATTCCTCTCTGATTCACAAGAATAAGCAAATGTATGTGGTGTTAAACGTGAAGGGGCTTCTAGATAGGCTGATTTCGGGGCTTTAAGGAACAGTAAACCTCGTCTATCTACGATCTACCCTTGATACCCAATATACTTGGTGCTCGTCTACGAGGTCTGGCGGTGACGCAACTGCAGAAAGGTGATCAAATCTCGGTTGCAATGAGAAGTCAATAGAACCGGACCAAGTTATCACAAGTCGTTCTTCTTGCTTTACATTTACAAAACACCAGAACAGTTTTTTCTCTTTTTGGAGGACAAGTTATTCTTTTAGCACAAGTCGAATGCAACTCAAGAAAGGCATGTGAATTGAGGCTGATAGAGTCACGTTTGGACCTCTTAAGGCCGGAGTCTGTCATTCGAGGAGAGCCGTTATAGAAATCGCTATTATAGTTCTATAGGTGTTATTGTGCAGGTTGTTATCTTATTAGAATCATTTTATATGTTCCATCTCGTCATATCGTATCGCTCCTAATGATCTTGTTCATGTTAGATTACATATTTATTGGCTACATTTCTAGGATTAGTCATGTGATACACTACTGAATGTCACTTGTTGCCGTTTGATATAAAACATTTCATTGACAAATTTGAATAATAAGCGATCAAATAACAAAGTGATCTGATGAAAGACATAATGGGTTTCATATTCTGTGATCGGCACCTATTGCTTGAGTAATGTTCGTAAAGCCGTCTCGTCTCAATAATTCCATTAGTTCTCTTTTTATCTGGAACGAGTTTTGGATTATTTTGAGTTTTAAGTATAAACCTTCAATAGATTGAGAAAAAACTCTCCTACAGTGCCCATATACACAACAAATCAAACAAAAACTGCAACTGTCGTTTCAATTTCGACATATTTCGGTTAGGAATGTTCACTTTCATTTTGCGATATTAAATCTGCAGAATAGCTTCCCTATGACAGGTCCGAAAAGGGTTACTTTGAGCAAGAGAAAATACTCAAAACCATCCTCAGTAACAAGTCTGTCCAACCCCATAAGTCTAATGGGAGTTCCCCTAGTACTGTACAGAATACATTGACGAAAAGACTGTTGTTAGTGAGAAAGTTCCCTGTTTGCTTCTCTGTACATTCGTACATCGAACTTTGACGCCTAGGGTCACCTCGCCATATTAAGGTGGAACTATTTTACGATACAATGTCATAGCTTCCGTTGAAAAGTCCAAAAAATGAGCAGGATTTGTGCAGCCATCTTCGGCCGCACTGTCGACAGAGTAGAGGTCAGCCAATAGTTCCTCAAATATGTCACCAACAGGATTGAACCCAAAATTATAGTAAGAATTCAACCAAAGCTGCCTGCTAATTGTATCTAATATATAGCATAGACAATGGATCACTCCATCTCGAATGGCAACTTAGGCCACTACTTGTACGTCTGTCATTTCTATGCATCTAGTCAAACGCAGTTGGCTTTTGAGTTGATTATCATCATTAATCAGATGGATATGAGATATCATAGGATTCGCCTATGAACAAGATCCTATCATCGCCGGCGTTATGATCATGACGATCCCTCTTTTCAGACTATGACAGGAAAACAAAGATTTCCCATATTTCAGCGCCTCTGATTCATTTCAAGTTTGCTATTGCTTTTATAATAAGTCATTTTTCTCAGTAACTGTATCGAATCAAATATCGTAAGGATCAGGCAGTTTGCATAACGTTAGAAAGAGTATCGAAGCACACACGAAAGATGGTCGTTTCAGGAATTTTCAGCAAATAACGACTAAGGAAGTTTAGGCAGCAAACCATTCTTCACCACATCCAAGGAACAGAAACTTTCCAAAAAAGAGTAACTTTCATGGAACATAAAAATAAGCAAATAGAGAACAGAAGCTAAGAAGACGAGTGATTTTCCTTATGCATTCTTCGATCCCTTATGAGACTAGCTCTCGATTTGTGTGGCGAAGAAAGACCACTATCGGATTTGATAACATTTCGTAAGCTAAAGGAAGTCTGTTTCGGTGATTTTTTTTATTTGTTCTAATATGCGGCTATTTCACAAGCTAAGTGATTGTTCATTATCGCCTATACCACCCTGTTGGATTCCCAAGGATTGAGACAAGTTCTATCACGGTCTCGATTTTTCACTTTCGCGAGTAAATGTTTTATGCGCTTCAGTGACTGGAAAAGGATCAGATTTCTCTCCTAGGAAGTTCAAATAGAAACATAAGTGGTGGTTCTTCTATTTTGGGTTTGACACACTGTAAAATCTAGTCATTAACGGCTCCTGACCGTTAGCTGCTCTCAAGATGTCACGTGTTCACTTCATCTGAGTATCGACATTTCATTGTACACATATCCTTATCGAATTTCGGTTCTTGGCGCAGATATAAGCTTTAGATCCATTTCTTACATTTATGATAAGGAACGATCTTGACGTTCCCTTTCAATATCGCGTTCGATAATGTTGGGTGACCTTATAAGT
Source organism: Parelaphostrongylus tenuis (assembly GCA_019055375.1). NCBI lineage: Eukaryota > Metazoa > Nematoda > Chromadorea > Rhabditida > Metastrongylidae > Parelaphostrongylus > Parelaphostrongylus tenuis. The sequence goes on from JAHQIW010000425.1 coordinate 56,013, forward strand.
GTTTACATAGCGACTACGTGTCCATATGTTGAGGGAAAAAAATCATGAGGTCTCAAAAGTGCACTTGAAGCCGTATTTCTTTGTCTTCTCCACTAGATTTTCAACGGTCCTGTGATCTAAGCCAAGCTGCTGGTTCCCTATTCAGGTCAAGAACCAGATTATTACTTTGACTTAAGCAATAAAATTAGAACATCCAAAGATGCTCAGTCGAACATGAGTCATAAGTAAAGGCATTCCTCATAAACATAGTTTTTTTGAAGTTCAATAAAAAAAACTTGAATTTTTCACTATCACCACCACATGGTTATAGAATAGTAGGTTGGGAAAAATAGTTCTGAGAAAATGCTTGTAAAACATTCATTTATGCACCTATTACACCCGAACAAGGACAAAACTAGTAGTCAAAGTACTCCCCTTCAACTTCAAGCACTTCCTGCCACTTCTCCGGCAAAAGATCGATTCCGCGAGCACACAAGTTCCGATCTTTTGCTGTTTGAAGAAATGAATGAACGAATTGTGCTATTTGTATATCGCTATCAAACTTTTTGTCACGCAATCATTCTCCATTAAACGAAACTTTTTTCACCTTCGGCAAACTTTGAACCACCTGTACACCATACTTTTGCCAACCGTGTCTTCTCCCCAAGCCAGATTGATGCGTTCACTTGCCACCGTTTCATTTAAACCAACAGCCATTCGTGTATCATCAACAACCTGATTTGCTCGCTTGTTAACTCTATATTGAAATAAGTAGATAAATTATATACCAATCAACGCAGGAGGAGACGGGCTTTTAGATGAGCCCAAAAACACAAAAAAATGGCCGACATCCAAAAAAGTTACAAGCATATTCTTAGAATTTTTCTCTCAACCTATTAGTTCTTGAGTGACACTATCACTTGACCGAATCCATACACTGCACTGGTGACAATCTTGCTATTGAGTAGTGAAATTTGATCATATTCTATCTCATGACTTTGAAGAGTTACTATACATTGAAAGGGTATACTCTCACTGTGTAGAGCCTTCTTGACCACTTCTGTCCAAAAGAGAGGTGGTTCGGTGATGTTAACGCATGCATAGGATCAATATCATTGTGATGAACTCTTTTTGAAATTCTTATGGTTGCATAATTGTCCGTGCTCCAACACTCTGCCATCCCTCGAGATTGGCTCGAGCAAAAACATTCCATGCAACAATAGCCGGTAAGTTGTGGTCGCTATAACTGTGGTCTCCGGTTTGTGGAATAAAAAGTACCAGCTAGACAAGTGACAAGTGATAACTGTTGAAGTTACGTGGTGGTTTATCGTTCACTTTGTACCATCAGATAAGAAGTGATGAATTGCCACAGTATAATGCATGAGTCCTCTCCGAGTTTTTTGATAAAGTCGTGCTGGGCTGGAATTAATGGGTGAAATGTTTGAAAAATTGTTGCTAGCTTCCATTTTGTCGACATTGTCACCGATGGAGGATAAGACAAGTTAGACAAGGATGTTCATTTTCTTTAATCCTATCAGATTCTTTTGACATGATATCACAGCGGTGGTACTGTATCCGCACACTAAGGAGTCGCGGAAAGTTTATGGAGAGATAGACTCGTCCCAGGATGTCTAATTGAATTTTTACTTATTGAAGGTAGCCTTTTCCGGACGGAAAATTTAGTACAACGTCTACGATATGGAAACTCACGGAGATAATCATAGAAATTTTTTCGCAAAAAATCTGCGCGGCAAAACGAACGATGTGAAACAAGATGCATTGGAAGCAGTGTGTGTTGATGTTTCATTAAAATAAAAGACTTCACCTTCCCAATTATGGGGAACCCATGGAAAACGATTGCCGAATGAAGTTGCACTACGGACGCTCCGGCACGAATCTTTTCATAAACGTCTGCGCCACTAGATATACCACCGCATCCAATTATGGACACTTGCCCCCCGGTGAATCTGAACCGTGTGAGTGATAGGAAAAAATCATGTTATTCATAAATTGCTATTTATGGTAAATCAAATGTACCTATACATTTCTCGAACACATTCTGTGCTGATTTGTCGAAGCGGCGTGCCACTCAATTCGCCAGTCTCTGCTTTATTCACGCTTTTGAGTGTTTCGGGACGGGATATCGTTGTGTTAGAAATGATCAAACCGTCAACACCGTGTTTCAAATCGGTAACTACCTGTATGTAATACGGATCAAAAATCAAATAATCCTTTTTTGATTTTGCTTAACATACGGGTCTAGTGACAAAATAACTGAACACGTCTACTATTTGATTTTATTTGACTTTTTTTTTTACAAAAGATTACGACGAATTTTCTGTGACCATTTTTTTGTCAACGGCAAAAGGAACGCGATTAGATTCAATGATGCCAGAGAGAATGTTCTAAGCCACTTCGAGGTTGGTTCATTAGTGACTTACGTACGTTTCGGTGGTCTCTCCGCCTCTTAAGAGTCGCATGTCCCCCAGATACCCGACGTGGAGTCGTTGTTACGAATATTATGGTTTCTACGCTATCACCACTCTATTCAAATTGACGTTATTACAACTGTTATTCAGATAATGCACCTTACATTCAATTGATTTATAAAACCTTGTTGCAAACATATACAATGTTTCATAACATCGACTGTTTTCAATTTTAATTTTGATTAACATTTTAATGAAGATATACAATGTTTATAACGAGGTTTCATAAACCAGTCGACTGTAGCTACACACAGTGTAGACTACTTGCACTCGCTTGAGTTACTCGATCATCAACGCTGCGACACGACTACTTCTTAGACATACAACATGTCGAGATGAAATCGATTCAAATTCAGCTTTTACCACGTATAAGTTTATTTTGAAGTGAATTTGTGAACGACGAAATGGAGGCCATGGAATATGGGAAGTTTTTTCTACTTTCTAATTAACAAGCTTAAACGATAAGGGTTAGCTGAATGGAGTGAATTTCAACGGTTGGAAAAAACATCGAGAGCATTTACCTCAGCTATATCTCTTTTTTCGTGGTTTGTGAGATCTGGAGGAATTTTGAGAAAAACTTTCGGTCGAGACGCTAGATGCAAGATGTCAATGGCTTCTTTCACGTACAATAATAACTGGAAACGATCTTCTCTAACTAATAACACCTTAACGGAAGATACAAATCCGTTGATCATAACTGCTAAAAAAGAAGAATGATTTTGAAGCAAGATGACTCAGCAATTGACTTTGTAACATCGACTTACACTTTGAAGATCAGATTTTTTGAACTTAAGACCAGAAGTATTGGGAGAAGAAAGATTGAGCACTATATAGTCACTATACGGAGCAAAACTGTTCACACCCATCTCGAAACTTGACCTAAATTAATTCTTTTTTGTCGAATTGAATGATTTATTATGGGACTGGACATTGAGTCACTGCACCCACTTGGCATCACCTTCCTTTTTGCTTTCTCCAACATTTACACCTAACACTGCGAAATCACTCCGCCAGTTTGCACGGGCAGTTTTCACTCGCTGTTGAACTCGGCCTACTCCATCATTATTGAATCCGCACCTATTGATAACTCCCTGAAATTTCGGAATACCAAGCAAATAGGGTCATCCGGGAACTGGAAAATGATAGCTTCTGAGGTGATGCTGCTGAATAATAATTGACCTCGTCCTCTATAAGTCGAAACAATCGTGGCCGAGGGCTACCTTGCTCAGGTATAGGGGTTACGGTACCGATCTCAATAAATCCAAAACCTGACAATTTAGCCAGTGAACGAATCGCTTCACCGTTCTTGTCGAAGCCGGCTGCCAATCCTATTGGATTTTTTAGACGCTTGCCAAAAAACTAAAACTCATTAGTTTGACTAGATATAACGAGAGAATGATCAAACATCGATAGAAGATGATGGATAACAAGAGTATGCTTATGAAAAATGAAAAAGGTGGGAAAAAATATAACCTACATCACACTCGAGTTCAGGGTATTCTTTTCGACTTTGACCGAAGCGAGGTAGAAGTCCCCAAGAAGCTAATTGAACATTGAGACAATGAAATGCTTCATCATCTATGTATTGATGAATCAAAGGAAAGACCTAAATTTTAATCTCTCTTCACTAATAATGAGTTAAAAAGGGTTTGTTTCGGAGTAAAATCCTATATTTTGATGAACCAGCACAATACCACTTTTAGTGCAAAAGCTAAGGGTAAATTCTCAGCGTAGATGAGTACCTTAGGAATGTGCCATGCATTCGACTTTGACAACCATTGTTAGTAGTAATTTCATGCATATCAACTTACAAAATGGCCTAGTGAGCACCAAATCACTGCCTATCTCTACCACATGAGTCTGGTACCAGTCTAGTGACCCTAGAGAATGGAAGGCATGGTCAGCAAGCTGTGCGGGAGCGAACCAACGACCGAACATGTATTTCAGAGCACCTCTGACCATTGCTTTGCATACGACTCACATTTATCATACTGTACATAGATGATTATCGCACCTATATGGTTTATCACCTGTGCCACCTGTCATCTCGTATGATCGTCGAGTGAATCAAGCGAGTGCCGATGAATCTTTGACTTTTCCGTCTTGTAAAACTCAAATGGTAAAGGTCCCTTGCCCATTAGTTGTTGTTAAACACATTACGAGTGCGACTTGTTTGACCTTCGACAGTTCAGCGTAAGAAGCGGTTTCTCTAATTTTCGATGACTGACACAGGTAGGGACTTTAAATGATTCTCTTACTTGTCGGATAAGGCCCACTATCACGTTTTCACTATACATTCGATAACGCCAAGTGATCTTTCATCCTGCTCACAAAGGTATCAGGTTTCTGACGCATATGTTAAGGCTGGAGTATCATTCAGTAGAAAAAGTGGGCAAAGAGTCGAGTGTACTTTAATCTGTCCACTAAATTTACGATGTTCTTGAAAGATTTCCGAACCGTTTATCTCTTCCTGTTCACTCTAGGGTACTCAGAGACATTCATTACGTTGAGTATAAACGAGGCATACAAAATCAATCCGTTCCTCATTATTTTCATGATATTCAAGACGAAAATATCAGCGAAGCGAAGGTGGTATATTTGTCGGCGACTGATTTTCACTTCCATATTGTTCAGTTTTAATTTCCACACGACGTTGTGGAGAATGTCGGCAAAGAGTTTGAGCGAGATGGTATCCCTTGTTAAACCCCTACTCTCAGTGTAAACGGTAATGTCATTAGGGAATGGTGAAAATATGCTTGTAAAATCTTTATATGGCTCACAAGGAGAGAAATTATTTTTTGGGGCATTTGGAAAAAATAAGCCAATACTAAGATATCAAACGTACCGCACTATGAAATTTTTCCGAGTTCAAGAGAAATTCAGTGGTGCCACAACCTATCAGTCCTGAGCCAGCAACAAATATAATTGGTTTTTTCAAATGTGTTAGAAATAACTTTGAAAACATGGGCTAACAAACGTCGGATCGATCTTTTCCTAACTGACTGACAAACTCGTCAAACTGAAATCAGTAATATTGCCTACATATTTAGAGCAAACGCAATCGATCAAATTGAATTATTGAGATTGACCTGTTCTTTTGTAAATTCAGTCACTTCAGCGTCACCTTCTTCAAAATGAAGAATAAGCCGTATGATAGGTCGTAGATTGTCTAGAGATTCACTACAACTGGTACTTGCCTGAAATAACGTTAGCTCTCAATAGACCAGTTCCATACTAAGACCTTGACAACTCCACCCAGAAGAAAAGCTGTCACCATTGAAAAAAAAACTTCGAAAAACAAAACTAGAAAGTGCACTCCAAAGTATTATACTCGTTGTACCATCATTATTTACTCCAATTAATCGAATTGTTTATCACCATATATTCAGTCTACAACTAAGTTTCCGAGCTTGATCCAAGAATCCAATGAATTTATTTTCCCAAGTAATCGAAAGTAGGTTAAATAAGATAGGTAGAATAATAGGTGGGTAGATAGGTAAAAGGTATAGGTAACACAAATTAGGTAAGAGAAAAACTTGTTTTTTTGGGAGAAATTTTATTTTCTGAATCAAGTTCGGAAACTTAGTTGGAGTTCCTATCATCATTACTTTCACACGAAAAAAAATATCTAAGATATACTGAGATTTAGATGAAAAGCAAAAAAGATACGAACATTGAATTCACATTGACATTAAATAAATTTTACATTCCAGAGATGATAAGCTCACAATAGCCCCATATCACTCTGTATGGCCTGGACACCTGGGAGAGAATGACTCTGCTTCACTCGTACAGTTCCGTTCACTTAGAGCAAAAAACAAGGATTGTGAACTTTGTTATTGAACTGTGATAAGATATTTCAGAGGACAGAAGCACTTTCTGACAAAAAACTCTACTTCATAGAAAAAAGGTAGCTGTGGAAGCTTGAACCTTACATTGATAAATTTCGAGATCATTAATAAAAGAGAAGGTCACATTATCAATGAGGATTAATATATTAGGAATTAAGTAAAATTACTTTGTAAACAGAATCGTGTGTCAACAATTTCTATAATTTTTTAGAGGTCTGACACGAAGGACATCTACAATTTTTGTATTTTATTAAATTCAAACTTCTTCGTTGAAAGTGATTTTGATTTTGCGCTTGTTTCATACATAAAATTTAGCCTCGTAGATAAATTCTGCTCGACATTCTCGTACTACGTTTGCTCTTTCTTTGTTATTATGCTTAACTATGTAAAATTTGACTACTCTTTTTCAAACAACCCTAAACGGTAGACGTTTTGTTGTGTGCAATAATTACTTAATATAAAATACAATTTAAACGTGATAAAACTACAGTGAAATAATCGCAAAAATGATTCGTTTAGCCAAAATCGATTCATTTTTATACCGAGCGTCCCATACATGTTTGATAATCAATAGAATGATCAATTAGAATTCAATTTATTTGACCGCGTATTGCGGTGTTGTGATGTTACAAAAAACCCAATAGTATGGAGTGGTATGCAGAAACATTTGCGTCAGCCGGGATTCGAACCCAGATCTTACTCTTTCAGGTAGCATGTGCTAAACCGCTGTACCATATTGGCGTCGGTAAATCGTCGGGAAAGAGTAAAATCTATATAATAAAAGTTCTCTATAGCGAATACTAAATGTTGCTGGTTTTATGGCTGGAATACTAGCAATGGACGTCTATGTGGACGTTAGAAGTACATATACATCCACTACATCACTTTAAATGCGAGTTGATGATATACACTTCAATGAAGCAATGACTGTCCTTGGGAGAAGTTAATTCTCCTTGTTTTTTTCGAACAAAGACCGATTTACCCAGACATCAAGATCAGAATCAAATTTTTTCACATTGTAATCTCCACCTTTTGAACATCGTTCCTACAGTAATAATACAAAAGTATAACGAAAAATATCGCAAAAATGCAATCTCTGAGGCATCTTGCCTCCACCGAAAGAATGATTATAAACTTTCAAAAACAATACCAACGATTTCCTTTTACTGTTTTCTTGATAAGCAGACACGGGGTTGTTAATGGCCAGATTCATTCAGTAAAATATCAGGTGACGAAAAAATCTTAATGTTGAGAATGTCGTGTTTGCTCATCAAGAATACGATGTATAATTTAATCACTACCAAATTTAATAGAAAGTCCATCGTCAGAATTTCTTTTTAATTTGAAAATAGTACGATTCCTAATTGGCAGATATTACTTCATATTGCGTTAGACATAACACCATTTGGAAGCCGCCTTTGATCGCCTCTTGAACATTATTCGCCTTTCCAAAAGCTTTTCGGCTACAGCGATGTTGAAATGTAAATTCTTCGCAGACATGTGTTCTCAACAACCGTGAGCTCTTCCATAGCAGTTCAGTAACAGTGTCTTAGATGATGCTACCAGTTCAAAAATCATTTCTGTCACTGTATATTCTATGAGGTGGCCGTGGCCGAGTGATTGTGATGCTAGTCGCGGCGCGCGTGAAGCCGAGCCCCACACCCCAACTCTCCGGCAGTCAACAACAACTGCCTATGGAATGCCATAGCCAGGCTACCTTGAGATTGCCGGGAGACTTGCTCAAACAGTATTCTACGACGTCCAAGAAAAAAGACGAAAAACGAATTGAATTTGAAAGTGCTGGGATTTGCACAGTGAAAAAATTCTATGAGGACGGATTAATGAAGTTGTCAAAAGTGTATATTCTATTGGATATTTTAACTTCTTTTGTTGTAGAAATTCAATAATCCGATGTCACAACTGTGATGCCTGTCTGATACGTGTTGTCCGAAGATAACCCGAGTAAACAGAATGATCTACTCCAAGTTTAATTCTATGAATTCTATCATTTTCTGTTGACTAGAGCTGAGAAGCCCAACCAAGCATATCTCCCATAAATCAGTGATGAATTTAGAGCCCAGATACTAAGCGTCACAAAAGTTAGTGCTAAAAGTGTTGAGCCTTGTCATAGAGTAAAGAGGAATTAGCAAAAGATTGCAATTGATTGGAGTTTATGCCCTCAGAAACTCCTCTTATGGACTGAAGTGAATGCATACGGCTGTAGATGTGGCCGGCAACGACATAATCCTTGAACAAACACTTAAGATCACACCCTTCGACAGTCTGCGTTAAGTTGATGCGTGCCTTCAGATGAGCTAAACCTGAAGACGAGCCAGAATTCTCTATGTTTCGGCTTCGTAATTTGGCTTTTCCATGTACTTTCTCGCTCGACTCAACCAAGTCCTACGTCCTAGGTGTCCTCTATGTCATTCCACGTTGTTGAAGAACTTTGATGTCACTATACTGTAAGGAAATACCTGGTCCAACGTACATTTACAATAGCCGTGTTTACATCGTAAGTTAAGCATATATTGGCATTTTTCATACGCTATTTTGACACATATTTGAGCACAACTACGTTGAGCACCTCATGATCCCTAGCATACACCACTATCGTGTGAGAGCACAACCATGAGTGAACACTTGTGTTTGCACCGGAATATTACAATGATATCCTCGTCAACAACAATACTGCAGCGTGACGAGAAGAACTAGAACTAGTAAAGTTCAGAAAGTTCTTAAATTTGAGAAAGGTCTCCTAGATTCGACATATCACATTGATCTCGCGTGATGAGTCAACTAAACGCAAAATTCTTTGTAATCACAGGAATCTCTGTTGTTCCGGAAGAATACGAGAAGCTAAGAGACATGGAAGTTTACTTCGACCCACACAGGGCAGCAGTAACTACTATCTTGTGTTGTCGACATGAGAATGCCCAGCCCAAGAACAGCTAACTCGGGATTCCAGAAAAAGTAGCGCTCTGCCAGTAAGCGATGCCTTAATGAGTGAATATTTCACAAACTCAAATTGATGCCCTCTAGCCGCACACGAGCGTGACTATCTACGTGATGATGGATGACTTTTCACGATTGACTGAGTTCAGTGAGTCTTTATCGGACACGATAACTATGGAAAAAACTTGTTGTGGCAAAATGAACAGTTAAAAAGTGTGTGATAAGCATCAAACGAACTGATATCAACTATAGGGTCGTGAAAATGTTAATGACAGCGTTTTCCAAGTAGTCGTTCAAAATAATAACAGCCAGCTTCATCGTAAAAACCACATATCGGTGCTAAACATTTTCAGATATTCTCTTCATGCTAGCAGTTTTTCCTCCAACAATCTTTATTTCAAAAAAGCACAGATGCAGCCTAGGGATCAAGTTATGATTTTGTGTAGCATTTCGATACCTGAAGAGAACAAAGAAAAAAAGATACTCTTTAGGCTCTGATCAATCCCAAAAGGATGTGCCATATTTTGGACTTTATCAAGCATCGCTCGATGTGATGGAATAGATATCTGGCCGTTACAGTGATTCGTGGTAATTTATCACAATAAATCATATCAGCGGTGCTATCCTCCCAGGCAACTCTGGTACCAATTCGGCGCGACCCCGGAGGAGTGGATGGCTTGGTGAATCTTGGGCGAGGGAATGCACCATCGACCACGTGTGTGGCAAGGCACCTCTAACTACTGCGCTACATGAGTCCACACAGAATCGCCAGTGAATTCGCTAAACACTGTAAACGTTTTTGCTCTTATGGTAATTTCACTAGGAGTAGATTTTCGCAAGTCCTTCTTCCGTCGTGATCAACAAATCACATTCCCGATTTCTATCCCATCATTTACGACCAAGATAACAGCGTCACGATTTGGAGGTAAGTTACACAAGTTACTAAGAAGTAGAAAAATATAAAGAAATGCGGACCCAGTAATGTAGGATAATTGCAAATTTTTTGTGCCAACTGGGACTCGAACCCATAATTTACCCTATCCGGGGGCACGTGTTCGAACATTGCACTACCAACGCCTGTTTTGACACCACTCTTTCCAGAAGTGCAGACCGTTCTAAACTTTGACTGGAAAAGGTGTGTTTTCAACAATATAGTGTATTATCGTATATATTATTGACAGAAAGAGTCAAAACGTTGACGAATCACTAGGCAATTTCCGACAAGAACTTCATGGGATATTCATTAATAAATCTCAAGATGTCGTCATTTTACTCCTTTTATAGCAATGTTATGGTGCTATAACTATCTATCCAAGAATGCTGAGTGATATGCAAAGCTTGGAATACTCAAGCGACAATTTTATTCTTGTCTCATCCTCATAGGAGGTGCGTGCTGATCGCTAAGCCTGAGGAGGCCCTTGCTTTGCTATAGCGTTCGAATCAAGAGTTCAACGCAGGCTGAACTATTCAGTAGTTTCGAATAATTTTACATAGTTGCTCTCTTGAATATCTAACCTTCACTGCCCAATCGTATGTCTTAAGTGTTCGATGCCGTATGATTTCGGATGCCCCGGTTGAAGACATCGAGTGGCAACACTTATATAACTTAACAGACTTCAACTGAAAACAAGCATTTCGAGAAAATCCACCAAACACGTCTTAGTAAATTTTGACTGATTGAATTAAAAGATTGGTAAGTAGATGACGAAAAGCCACGAGTTCTTTATTATGACAGATAAACAGCAGATTTCAGTGAATATTTACTGAGTGAACGAAGAACCCAAATTATACAAATTATGAACGACTGGTCAAATCAAAGACCTGTACAACTCTCGGAAGGTCAACAATATAGTGAAAATTGGCAAGACAAGTCGTCATGATAACCCATGATATTTACAGCATTGATTTAAAACTCGATATAATTAAGGCACTATTAGAAACCGAAATTATTCTGGGCACCACTGTTATGGAATATGTCCGAGAAAAGGCAATAGTGTCTGAAGAAAATACGCGTAACTTCAATACATTACATTAATTCTAAGGGATAAAACTGCACAGATTTACCCAAAAATATAGACGAACAAAAAATAAACAATGGCTACATCCATTTCGCTGGCTACGATATGTGATGAACCTACAGTTTCTTCACCCCGTAATGATAAATTACAAAATAGAATTTATTTAGAGGCTGTTATGACAAAAATTTGTTTGAACGGTTGACGTCCCGGTGAATTTCACCTTCTTCACAACCCGGAAAGATCAGATTTTCTACAACACAGTCAACCAAACAACTCCATTTTGTCATAACAACCTCGTGTTTTGGATTGCAAGAAAAAAAAACTGTGAACAATAGAATAATGCCGACGTTAGTAGATAGTTGGTCTTGGGAAGTATCATATTCAGAATCATAACAGTGAAAGACTGTATAAATATAAAAAATGTTAGTCATTAGTTGAGCAAAAAATCAAAACAAGTCTGATTAGATTTGAAATTCTAGTTCGTCGAGAAGAGTTTAGTAAATCATCGTCAACAGTGGAGGCCATTGATTCAAAACAAGAGTACCTGAAAATACTTGTTTTCAAAACAGAGATCAAATATTGCCAGTACAGTTAGAGCTGATCTGAACCATAATTAATAAATTTAAGTCAATCTTATTCTTAATCTGAATAAATTCCAATCAATCTTCGTCTTAATCCTAATAAATCTCAGTCTTAATTTGATAAGGATATAACATGTTCCGAGGCGTTCGGTCTAATGCTATATAGGCGCCTGTTTCTTCCTACTAGAACTAATCAATAGCTTCCTTCCTCGGTTCAGCCAATCCCTGAGGCCAAATAATCCTCTATAAAGGATTCGACACCGAGTAATGAATCACCTCAAGTCAGTAATGGAATTACCCGCCATTGTGGTGACCGGCGGCCAAGTTTGTGGCTTTTAATCTTGATTGTTTAGTATCCCAATCTTAAGATAATTGCATCTAACTATGAGTAACTATTACCTCTCAGAAGCTGATTTTACGAAAGAGAATGGTCAAATCTCAACAACTTTAGAATCGTAGAGAGCCTCATCGTCATCGGAATCAGTGTCCATAATATGAACTTCTCCAGTCTCATTGTTATAATGCGGTAATGGAGTGTAACTGCAAATAGACACGACGGAAATCTCATGCCGCTTGTTGGTCACATTTATAAAACATAAATTTTTTACTTACATTACTACATCTAGAAGATTTGTTATTTTTATTCTAATATACTATCTATTATCTACATACAACACCTAAATATAAATAAAAAATGGAGTAATTAAAATACTATTTTTCTCACTGTTGTTTTCAGTAGTAATTAGTCATTAAATATATTAATATTAAATTATATAGATTTACTCGATATGGTTGCGATCTTCAGCCAGAATAAAATATCCAATAAATCCAACAAAGGCGATAACTATCACAACAACACTAACAACCACCCAAAACGACGACGACCAGAAAAATCCGGAACTTCGATGCACAGGATATTTTGCTGTTGGTGAGCAATCTTCTGAAGATAAACGGATTAGACGATGATATTGTACTCATATCTACGAAGTAAAATGTCTACAAATTCCTCTGATAATGGTGACATTTCTGTTTATGTAAAATATCAATGTTTAGAACTAAAATCTCGAAAAAAAAAAGAAAACAGGCCTACCACATCGATAATTCTCCGAAGATTCACCCAATCGGCAACACGGTTTACAGTAACCTGTGGAGCGGTTTCCATAACCCTCTGCACAACTGTCACAGCCCAATGAACCTGAGTCAGAGAAGAGAGTTATAGCAAGGTTTTTGACATTATCAGAAATAAAATAACTCATAAGATTGTGATTATAAACGTAGATAGCTCTGAAAAGATGACTTCATTGATGCAAAGTAGAATTTTCATGCTTGTATCTGAGGATATTCAAATTAATCTCTAGAGACGGCGTTGCGATACATAGATCGCACTGAGAAAGCTTCAAATAAAATTAGTTCTTAAACCCTTCTTCTCATTTTCACAGTTTTATATTTTTTTTAACGTGCCGAGGTTTCAAGAAAGTTGGTCTTTCGAGTTTTTTGTTAGACTTTTAGTAGTCATTCGATAGCTTAAGAAACAGCAATCTTCAAACTTTTTTTGAATTCTAACGAAGCTTTCTTAATGCGCTGTAGTAATGAAAAAAGAATTACGTTTCGCATACCTGGTCCATGACAAGTGCGGCATGACTCGTCGCATTGAGTACACTTTCCAAACGGACTGAGGTAGTAACCTACTCCACATCGATCAGCTCGAAGAACACAACGGGCTTGTACCAGATTCGATTCATCTTAAATAGTGATTAATACATTGCTCATTATTCGGCCAGGTGCGTAGCTAGAGGACTTGAAAACACTCCGACATTTTTTTTGCAAAACCTTTTATTTTTACGCGTTTTTTGGTTACTGGTGCGTATCTAACTGGATTTCAAGGGGTAGACGTATCGAACTCAACGGCTTGTTCCATCTTGAAGAAGAAAAAAGCTTACATAGGCACTCATAAGATTACCAGTATCTTTAACTATGTGTATAGTTGTTCGAGCGACGAGGTAGCTAAATGGCTAGTGATGTAGTGCATCAGAAATGATTTGATAAGCGATACCTTGGCTCTGCTAGTGTAAAATAAATAAATCATAGTTGTATAAACGCAATTTGACGTTCAATAAGAAAGTCTAGGGGAACAAAACGGGGTCAGAAACAGACAGATAGGGCTTTAATCGATAACCACATACAGTCTGGAACTTGACCCTCTCCGCAAACATCAACACACTTCCCATGTTGGGGCGAATGGGCCACGTCTACTAAGAGTTGAGCTCCAGGACATGTTTCGCAAACCTGTAAAAAGGTGAAATAGAAATTCAGTCATCAGCGGCACAAAAAAGCACTTCTGTGCCATAAATTAAGATCTTTTAAATCTATATAATCTTTATTCATTAACCTATAGCACGAGGCTGACTAAGTCAAAGATAATAAAAGTTTTGACAAGCCATTTATTGAACTTTTTTGAGCTCTCCAATGACCCAAAATCAAAAAAGAGGACAAGTCAAAAAATGCCACAATGCACATGCTATCTTCCGATACGGTATTGAACTCCAGATGATGGAAAAATGGTATTCAGATCTCAAAAAGTGGTGGTTGATGAACTTAGTAGTTTCTTCTGGTAGTTATTTTTGAACCATGCATGTGGCCTGGATTGGGCATTTATACAGTGCAATACACAAGTTTCGGCCTTGCAGCCTCATCAGCTGCACGGTGTCTTACATCTGAGCCAATCTCTCTCGGTGAATAACTTTGCATAAAAGAAGGATGCATGGCTCAGAAATAACTATCATGCATATAGAAATTGAGCGTGGTTTAAAGGAACCCTCGCAACGAATGGTATGATATATTTGACAATACCCAAGAGTAATCGATTGTACAACACTGCCCGTTCTGTGATTTTATCACTTATCAGCGAGTGTAAAACGTTCGTCGATGACTCCTCTATATAAGAGGATTCTCCTCCGAGATAGATTGGCTCAGATGAAATGCAGCGTGCAACCGACAGGGCTGCAAGGCCGAAACACGTGTATTGCAGTGTACAAGTGCTCATAAGAGACCACATGCATGGCTCAAAAAGAGCAATCAGGCATAATGAAAGAGCGTGATTTCAAGAAACACTCGAAACGAAAGGTATGATACATATTCCCTTTGTTTTTCACGTACTTTTTTGTCGATTTGAAAATAATAGATAATAACCCATACCTCAGCTTGTATGCATGAATGACAATGTGGAGAGCACATTTTACAACTGCTACCATCCAAATAAAATGTGTCATCACAATGCGATACACATCTAGAAATGGTTGTTAAGCCAACCACATGATCAATTTTCTCGGATAAACTTCGGACCACACACGCACTTGAACCCGCTTCCGGCCTTATTGCGAAGAGTTTGTGTGAAATGTTTACATCGAAAGCATGCCACAGCCGAACCACTCTCTGAACATCCACCATCACATTCTGGATGACAATCGCCAACCGACTGCAGATCACCAAATGAAACTGGCTCGACACGATCAATCTGAACAACACCCTTATAACTAACTCACGTTGATCACAGCCAATCAGTAATTATTTTGTCTTAGCATTGACTTTCAGTTTCAGTTCCTTTCAACGGAAACATTAGTACACACATACATACTCGATGTCGGCAACTCGACAGTGATTTAGGATGATTTTTTAAGATATTTCGCTTTTGTAATATCAAAGTCATCTTCATTCCGACAAGAACTGGTATAATGAGAGTAACATAAAACCAAAGTGTGAGGAAAAATTACTCATCGCACTCCAAGCTTTTTGCAGAAAAATTACTCAAGTGCAACTAAAACATGTTTTGTGAGAACATCGGATTACTCTCTACATAGGTAATATCTTTTACTACCTCTTACCAATGATACAGCTCTAACAGCACTGACGAAAATATCAATGGATGGCATATCGCTTACGCCGCCTATAAAGTAATTTAGAGTGGCACATGCAGACAGTTTCAGACTATTCAAGCTACTAGATAGTGTAATAAAAAGTTGAGACAAGACTTTTTTTCTCATTCATTCACATTAAGCTCTCCGAGCAATGCTAGTAAAAATCGTTCGTGATTCCACTTGTAATTCAGTTATAAAGATTTATCTGAGATATCCGATCTCACTCATATGAAGAGACCTATTGTAAGATGCAGCCGATCCTATCACTTGCAAATCATATTCGACTGTTGGAATGTAACCAGACATTTTAGACATTAGCCAAGTTTTTTTTTTTTTGACGCACAACTTAGTGTAACAAAGATTTCGGTGTACTATTCTAAAAGCTGCAACTAAACCTGAGCAGAGCATGACATGAGGACAATGAAAAGCCATTTCCACCACCACACACGCACCGACGACGAGTGAATGAATGAGAAAAACTCAACTGGGTGACTTTTCGTTCGATGCACAAACACAAACACAATAGAACAATTTATTCACAGCTCTATGAAAAATAAAGTCTTTTCAAGGCACTTCATCCATCAAATGACTCATTATCAATCATATATGGTACAAACATAACGTATCACAACATCTAACATGCGAATGCGCTCTGCAAATAATTTTCTAGCAGAATCCGAGAAAAAAAAAACAATAACAATCACTTTCGGTTAGACTTGTGTATTAGGACAATAAAACCTGTGCTGTAAGGTTTTCTTAATGCTCTGAACCCATCACTAACAATGCAATAATGAAAGCCGATGAGACAATGATACTAGGGGTAGAAATTGGGGGCGATAATCACACAGCGACTTAAGACTTTGAATAAAGAAACTGATTCAATGACAGTGAGAATAAGATTTCACAATAGAAATTCAATTTAGACCTGGAAAGGCAGATGAAAGAGGCAAACAACAGGTTTCCCTTCACGCACCTCCAATGCAATGATTTCAATAGAACAAAAATCTCGTATTGAGAGATGGTTTCCCTTCATGCACCTCCAAAGATTTTAGAAAAAATCGTATTGAAATAACTCCTCAAACGATCGATGCTCGTTGTTGGTGACTAAACATGAGACAACTCAAAACAACAAGCCTCACTGAATTTCCTGATGATAAGCGGATATAAAAGAGAGAAAGGCGGATTTGCGAAAGGAAACTTCTCTACATGCGGGGGTGCGATCAGGTAAGAAACCAGTATAATAGAATAAAACATAGAACAAAAGAGATAGAGAATAGGAATGACCAGAAAACACGCAAAGCAATGACCCTTACAAATGTACCACCACGCAGAACGCTTTTGTGTGTGTAGATGTATAGACATATACGGATAGGAGAAATCATTGATGAGGTTTATGCTCACCACCGGTACCGTTTATGATTGGAAGTTGATATTCATGACTTTGTTGAGAAATTTGAGACTGATCAGTTTCGGTCATGGTGCTGGTGGACTCGATGAACAGTCCTTCTGGTGGCGGTGCTCGTCGACAAGCAACCGCAGCTGCCACCACAATCAGCAACAGAACTGCAGCTTGCACGATCATCAACATTACAGGAAGCGTCATCTGTAGAGAGCAACAAGCATCGCATCGCTCACGAACCACGCGTATATCATCGCTACGGACGAAATGCCAATGGAACAATGACTAATCGGAGGTTTAGATATATGCATTATGTGTCTGTGTTCATGTCTATGTGTGTGTGTGGGTGTGTGTGCGTTGAAGATGGCTGCAGGAGCGCTGGCTTTGTGACACAATTCCAAACACCAAAAACCCCCATGCAAACGAACGCGGTACATCAAAGATTACAGCTAGCAGTACGGTGATGGGGCTTATGATGATGAGTGACCGCTGCGCTTCCCTACCCAAACCCATTGGTTGGATCTTGGGCTGTATACCCACTGGCCATCAGAGATAAGGAACTGTCGCGGACGTGATCTTGCCGGAAACAGCGGTGGCAGAAATGGTGACCGGTGTGGCGCTGTGGCACCACCAGTAATCGAGTATTGCCGGGTGCGAGAGAACGCCGTCGGACGTTCCGAAACTTCTGCAAGACACCAACAATACGCCATAACCACCACCATATAATTGGAACATACAGATAGAGTTACATGCGCAAAGAAAAGAAAACTGGTGCCATAAGTCCATAGTAGTGTTAAAGTGCTAAGCAACAAGCATGAGTTGTTCTGCAGCACTTCATAAAGGATAGGTGGGATCGTGACGTGATACACTGAATCAGCGGTTAAGGCAAGATTAGTCGATGATTAGTCGAAGTTAACGAAACAAATAAGCCAAAGCCTCATAGTGTAAACGGGAAAAGAAACTCTTCAACACACACTACCACAAGAAAGTAATAGATTATTTTGATTAGAGCCGAAATTCCCAATGTAACGTGCAAATTCAGTTCACTCCAATGTAAGTGAAGCATGTATTTAGTATAGATGTCAAAAACTGAGTGGCTAGTATTATGCATGTTTCTTGTCCAGAAACGGAGTGTTTCAATTTAAATCCAGACATTCTGCTATGCACAGCACTTAGTAACAATGGTAGAGCTCTAACCTGACTAGTTAGTTGTTGTATTCGACCAAGAACAGATTGTGAAGGCAGAGGAGTGGGCGGATGTATTTGATCGCCAGGCTGTGCTGGTTCAGCCGTACCATACAGCAGCAACGTCCAATCGTGAAACGTGCCTGAAATTTCTCCTATCAATAGCTAAAATAAAGTAAGTCTATAGAACTCTTTGTTTCACTGTCTTTTAGCAGTGTTCTTGCGTTCTAATAATACATTTGACAGTGTTGACTGATAAGCGAAACATCCGACCCAAAGCAGGACTTGAACCTGCGTTTCATTCATACAAGGGGCGCGTGATACCATTACACCACCATAATAATGATAAGGTGGTAAGCAAGGGTGACCTCGGTTGTAGTGGTAGCATGTACACGGGTATGGGTGAAAACGCAGATTAAATTCCTGCTTGATGCCGAATGTTTTGCATATCACTCAACATTTCCAGATGACTAATAGTTAAATTTGAACAAAGAGAAAAAAAAAACGAAAAACCTACCAGTGGCTGCCAGGTTATTCGTAACACTTTCAACCATAAGAATCCACGTCCCACGAGGATCTTCTCCCCATTGCTGTACTGATAGGAAAGGCCACTTATGGAATCCATTGCTGTTGAAATCCTGAAACAATCTCTTGCAAAATGATCTCAAGGTTATGTGGGTAGGAATCTTTCGAACAGAGACAAAACGAAACAAACCTGCGGTCGAGGTGGCAACAAAACCGATCTAGTGTTCGACGGCGAAAAAAGCGTAAGTTTCAGATCACCTCGCTTTGAATATCGCACTAGAAAAAAATTGTGCGATTCTGTGAGATGAAGAAAATTCTGAATATTAAAAAGCAACTCGATATTAAGGCTAACCAGTTGCATGCACTTGGACATGTTCCAGGTAAAGTACAGGAGTTCCAGACTCACAACCACTAACTTCCAAAGAGAAATTCATTTGAAAACGACCGCTGATTGGACGAGGGCTAGAAATTTGGTTATAGTGGATACTTATGAACGTCTCCAGAACAAATTCTCACTTTGGAGAAGCTAATTTATATTCATAAGTACAGATGTGCTGCTCAGGTACGGTTTTCCATTTACTTGCTAACTTTACAAGAGCTCCACCATCCATCAAACCATAGCCAAATCTGAAATTTTGTTGATTCGATTGAATCGCAAAGAAAAACCGCCATTACGCTTACTTATTGCTAATCATTCGTCCAACACCATTTCGTGACCAGCCAGGATTTCCCAGTAGAGGCGTGGGGTTGGCAGTTCTCAGTACGATATGTTGCATATCACGCCATGTCAACTCGGGGCTAAACAAACACACTTCTCTGTAATGTTGAAAGCCAGTAGATCAGACAAAGATTAAACGCACTTCGCCTCCAATGCAAGGGCGATTATTCCAGCAGCCAATGGTGCGGATGCACTTGTCCCTGTATGCATTTTTGTACACCCGTTCGGTACATCCACAGTAACCTAAATTTCTAGTAAAGTGACTTAGATAATCTAACCCTTTGGAAACCGCCATGATTTTTCGCCTGGTAAGCGCTCGGTCGGTTGGCATGGTGCGCTCAAATGGCAATGTTGTAATTTTCTAATGAAATTCATATTTTCATCGTCATCAAAAGCGAATCAAATATGTGATCAGTAAAGGACAGAATGTAACTGAAGAGACTTCAAGAAGGCTCCCGGTAATAGGAATAACGCCGACACTTCTTTGCCAAGCGAAACAAGTTGTTATCAATACAATCGTAATTTATCGGCTGATGTTTCAACATCCTGACAGCATATTTAAGCTTTTCATGAGATCGTTCATGGGCACTCATACAATTCAATATATGTGTTTCGACCTTGCAACCTTGTCACTTGCACAGTACCCTTTGTCTGAGCCAATTCTTTTTGGAAGAAAACCCCCTAACATAGAAGAATCGTCGACGAACATGCTACACTGCCTGTAAAGTGAAAATTCACTTCACTCACGGATAACATACCACTGCGGTGTAACAGTTCGTGAACGATTCCTCTATGTAAGGGGTTCTCCCCTTAAAGAGATTGGCTCAGGCGCGGAGTAATGTGCAACTGATAAGGCTGCAAGATCGAAACATGTGTGTTGCACTCTATAAAGATCCATAAAGCCCTTATGAAAGGCTCAAAATGTGCTGTCAGGATGAATTGATTTCAAGTGACGTCTCAGAAAACAGTCGAATATAAATGATGTTTTAACGGTTTCACCTTCTACAAGCATGAAAAGATCAGGCTGTCCACAGCCCAATCAGTCAAACACTTCCATTACTCAAGCAAAAAAAAAAACCACCAAACCTAAAAGTCAATCGCATCAAGCACAAAATAACTTTCAACATACTCACCGCT
Organism: Parelaphostrongylus tenuis; assembly: GCA_019055375.1. Classification (NCBI taxonomy): domain Eukaryota; kingdom Metazoa; phylum Nematoda; class Chromadorea; order Rhabditida; family Metastrongylidae; genus Parelaphostrongylus; species Parelaphostrongylus tenuis. The sequence goes on from JAHQIW010000425.1 coordinate 76,764, forward strand.
TTCTATGAGTTATTGAAATGTAAACTTTCGTGCAAAGACAAATTGGACTGTGAATGCACCTCCCACATCATAATAACAGCCCTTATATTATGTCATATCATGTGTAATCAAAAAGCTTTCCACCCTGAGGTTCATGTGTGGATTATGGCGTCTATTCAGAATCTAAATCGCTCAGGCTCCAAGTTTCCGTGTTCCGTTATCACACGTCATAAGACATAGTGTATGTGACTTATTTTGAAGTGTGAGGTACATCACCAGTCCATGTGATCTCCATGACTGGTCTCCACCTGGATAACTTAGTAGAAGACTCACAGAAAACAGTGAAAATGTAGAATAGTTTTTTGCTCTCGATGTGATTGAAATCTGAGTTTAGTGACAGATTCCGTTTGAGTAATGAGGATACTTGGCTAACTGGGCCATGCGTATCCTAATCTTTTCAGGCTCTGAAGAAGGCGAAACCGCTCGAACGCTAGCTGATCGAATAAACTACATTATATCAGGTCTTTTCATGAACTTTGGCACTAAAGCAATAAATACCAAATTTATTAACCAGAAGTAACTAAACTTGCCCAACACACAATACAAATATGAGCCATTACCCTGAACACGTTTCTGGCATCTCTCAAGCAACAAATAAATACCGCTTTGTGCAGAATTTTCTGGAGTTTATTTTGGCACCAAATTTGTCCATAGTTGCCGCATCACGGCCGCTTAACGAAACCTTTATCGGAATTTATTTCCTTACAAGTACGAACAAGAGAAAGATTGACGCGATGCACAAACCGCCTTCAAGAATATCAGTTGTGCAGACACAAGGATTTTCGTCCAAGTAAACAGCGTTTCGGTTTTTTGCTGAGTTTCGTGCCAGCAACACCAACTTGAAAGACCAGCTGCGCTGCGGATCTCCAAGCGAAGTTGATCGACAGGCCGTCATCGAAGCAATCAAAGAGGATCCGACTACGACTTCAGGCCGATGAGGCGTACTTTGACTAGTGTTGTTGAGCAATTTTAATTACTTCTGGTTAATAAATTTATTGTTTATTGTTCTGAGCCGAAACTTATGAGGAAGACCTAATGAAAACCTCATGGTTGGTCAAAAAGAAAAATCTGCGAATTACTGAAAAAAGCCAATTTTAACAGAGATTAGATCTTAAGATTTCATCAATTGTTTGCCGAAAATGATACTGCACACTGCGTAGAAGTTTACACTCTACGATGCCATTGTACACTGTAATTTTTTCGGAAGCGTTCGAGTACACTGCTGGGAGTTGTCATGAATTCTATACTACTACCGAATATAAATTCTTTGTAGAGTATTCTAAAGCTGCTAAACGCAGATTTTGTAAGGATAATCAAGCAAATTTATCAGATGAGTACAAATTTGAAGTCGGGGCGCGTGCAGTACAATTTAACCGGCACGCGGCGCGGTGATTAGTGGTTCAGAAATGACCCACGCAGTACCCAACGTGCTGAGCAAAGCACTGATGTCATGGGAGAGGACAGCTTCGTGCAAATATCTAATTTAAGGGTGTGAATGCAGAGCTATAAACCAACTATCGCTGGTTGGTTAATATTCGCCGAACTGTATGTAGTGGCTATTGAAGATGGACACTCTTCCAGATACCAAGGACGGTGATTATCGAACGTAGCAGATGAGATCGAAAGCGTGTAAACAGATGTAGTGTACCCGTCAGCCGAGCATGAATCTTGCCTGAAACAATATCCATGAAAACTCATGTAAGAGATGCATAAAATACTGAGATAAAAACAAATCAAAGAGGAACTACAGGGCAGACACTGATCACCGTACCAAACTCAGCATCATAACAATGTATCACTATATATGTCGCTGGAAATTCTTTGAAGATGCTGAGTGGTATACAGCGTAAGGAGGGACTCAAAGAGCTTGAAAAAGGTAGTATGATAAGATAAAACACCGTAGTAACTGTTTTACAATCGTCAACTAGCTGAATAATCAATAAATCCATTGCAAAATCGAATCTATACCCAACTTTGGTAAGAATACAAAGTTCTACTCAATACCCAGATAATTCTATGTCAATCGAAGAATAAAGAAGAATAACACATTACTCAGGGATGCCCCATACTTCGTTAATCATTGCAAAGGTATCTCATGCGTGTAGCCTATAAGTGACTTTCTTGGGCTCACCACTTTCTCAAGTCAGTGTCTTCATTCTCCTGGAGAAACAGAACGGCATTCAGCCGAGCTCGAAGGGATTAAAAGCTCAGTTAGCAAAGTAAATCCATCGTACAAATAACCTCGTAAGTCGCAGCGCATCTCTCATATCAACTTGCAATACAGCCGATGAAACGGAATCATACTGCTTTAATAAGGCGCATGTGATGCAGTGATTAGAGGTGCCCTATCACACATACGTAATCGATGGTTCGATTCCGAGTCAAAACCTCACCAAGCCTTTCATATCGCCAAGGTCGATAACTAAATCAGACATGTCTGGGAGAATAGCAGCACTGAGTTGATACATCGGTGAGCCACCGAGAGTGAAGGCCAGACATGCATTCAGTCACCTCTAACGATGCTAGATGGAGTCGAATGCATAGCACATCCCTCAAGGACTGGTCAACTCCGAGACCTTTATCGTTTTTCTGCTGTTCTAATCAATCTAAGACAGCCATACACAGCAGAGAGAGCTGCTAGATGATCACTGATGTCTTATTGCTGAGATAATCCTGGTCTGTTGCTAACGCTAGATCAGAACTGGGAAATAAACTCCAAGAGAGTCAAAGCTTCCGGCATTGATCAATACCTGAGGGATGCGGCATGGATTCGTCTCCAATTTTTTAGCTTCGTTTGAGGTGATTAAATGCGTAACCGACATCATAATGACTAGTGGTGGCCTATCAACGAATCATGTGCTTTAACCTCCCAGACAAATGTGCTATCGATTCGATGACCACGGAGGGAGGTTAGGATTAATGAGCCTTGAGCAGGATTGAACTATCGATCAAGCACTTATGTGTTGCAGATACTCCTAACAACTGCGCCACACGCGCTCTTGGAGAAATATCACCTCACTACTAACACATCGGCATAAAACCCCAATTTTGTGGGAGGACGCCTAATTACTGGCGGATCACACGGTGAGTTAATACGACTTACGAATGGACACAGTTTCACCAAAACTCGCATGAATCTGTTGTAAAATTAACCTCGAGCCTCCATTTCCGCTGGCCCATACAAAGATGTTTCCTTTTCCCTTTCGACCATTCTTTATTCCTCGATAAAATGCCTCTCTTGCAAGTGGTCCGGGACCATCAAACGTTTTACCATCATCCTCTGGTCCCCAGCTCGCCGAATAGATATCGATATGGTCCTACAATAATGGTTAAGACGATGAACGCAGTAAATCTTACTTTATGAGTGTAAAGTCAAATGTCTGAAGTAACCATTTACACGTTGATTCAATGCATGTATCCTTAGAAGTATACACTTCTCTCATTTTCGAGCAAACTTATCTCAACTCACATTGAACTCTACATATATATCGCTACGAACTATGATCTCAACCAGTAAGATATATCCTTCTTGTTCAAACAATAGCTTTTGATTTCGCAAACTTACTGAAGAAATGAACCTTCATCAGGCATAATATCATTTCGTACTCTACCACTGGACTGTGTTGGAATTTTCAAGATTACAAAACGCGTTCTCAAAATGCGCTCGAAGATCTAACGGTAGCTCAGAGGGAGAGTTCAAGGTATTCTCTATTAGCCTGTCAAGAAGTCAGGTCCTACAGCACTCCCTGTTTGACAATTATTGGGGAACGGTGATAAATCATATTGAAGAAGTCCAAAGTAATATTCAAGTGAGATAAAAATATTCAAAAACCTGATTTAAGTGACAGCGATGCCGCTTCAACACTATCGGATACTGCACCGTCAAGCATCCGAACCTGAAATCACTTCATACTATGTATCTCTACGACGATGAGAAGTTTCAGGGATAATCGCAAAATTCCAAAATTCATACCCCGCCGATTTTCGCTTTGAATGCAACGCCAACTCCGCAATACTTGTTACCAGCAATAGAAGCAACTTCACCAGCACATCGAGTACCATGTCTGTAAGCGATATCTCAGGTAATGATCCCGTGTTAACTACTACAGCAAAAGTCTTGGGTCAGAGCGAAAGAGCACGAGGTCAGGATATTACGATCTTCATTCGTAAGTAGGCTGAATGGAAAATCATCAATGAGCTCACTTGTTGTCACCGTTATTTTGTGGTGTTGGATCGTCATCGTGATCATTGATATCCGTACTAGCCAGAGGATCATAGTTTGCAATGAGGTCAGGATGATTCCTACAAAACAAATCGTTGATACAGACATTCTTTGGCTTATATGACCATGAACAAAGGTGGAAAAATGATGAACAACTAATTACCTCTGAATTCCATCGTCTAGAATGGATACCGACACGTTACGACCGGCGTAACCCAGCATCCAGGCCTCACGAACATTCATATCATAATTCCCGACGGCTCTACCAACCTATACCATAGAATACACCAGTGCCAAGAGACTAAATACTAAACTTCAAGAAAGGACGAGCTCACCAGATACCACTGATCGTGATAAAGTGGGTCGGGAAACGGTAACCGAGGAATTTCGCGTACTCCTGATACACTCTGACGACGTTGTTTCAGGGTGGCTTCACGAGTCGGTGTGATATTTGCGAAAGAAGAACTTCGTTTGACTAACGGATGTTCCAATACCTTAAAATGAATTTACACGAATAAGAATAACGGGTCATGATTTTAAGGTAACCTCACCTCACTGTCGTCATGAATATAGTCTCTTTTACTACGTCGGCGAGGTCGTTGTTCCGAAATCCATTCAACAGCCGGATGAGACTCAAGCCTTTCGACTGCTTCTCGCTTCTTTCGCCGAGAATGCGACTCATCTTTTGGATAAAGGAAGTAATGGTTGTCAAGAAAAGGATCTCCCTAAAATCAGCACAATATAGTTATCTATAGTATGAATATATTTGAATATATTTGATAAGAATTGTCTGAAATTCCACCGCCAATTTGAGACAATGTATAACTTAACGCCCCAATAAATGTAGTATCCGACTCGTCTACCCGCTAGGTTAAGAATTCTTCTTTTTTCATGAACGAAGTAGAATACTGGTCGGGAACGGCTCCTTGCAGTCCCGAGGATATTCAGGCTGGGGCATTTGTTACTGGATGCCGATGAGTGTTAGGAGAGGATAGAGAGTTAATCCACGAAGCCGAGACGTGCCGAGCATCACTAGCCATACGGTCACAGCTCCCTTCTTCCCAGAAACTGAGAGTATTGCGGCCAAATATTCCAAACCAAACTGTGGTCGTTGACGAGGCTTGTTCAAAAAAGCTATCACTTCGATTGACACGCACGAGATTTGTAACGAAAAATTTCCGCTTTCAGATCTTGTCTATTAAGACAGTGTTCTCCACCCCTCCAATAGGACTTCCTAGTATTCAAAGGATGAAGGATAAAGCTCCCGACGTTGGTAAATCCCTGAGTTAAGGCGCTATGCCTTCGTTGTCTATTTTTGACTTCGTTCAAGGTGAGTGGATGCATATTTGGCCTTTACAATGACTCGCGGTGTCCTCCCGCTGTATCAAGTTAGTGCTGCTTATTCTCCCAGACAAGCCTGAAACCAATGTGGAACCAATTCACGATCCCGGAGGGATGGGTGGATGGGTAAGCCATGAGCACGAGGTCGAACACTGACCTCGTGTGCGACGCAGAGCATCTCTAACCACTGCGTCGCATGCGCTCTTTACTAGCATTTACGCCATGGTATATATCTAATTTGCCAACAAGCGATGCATATCTACAAGCAACGATGTCTCTACGACTACTAGTACTTTTTCTACAAGTCATTAAAAAAGTTGACTTATCATGGCTGTCTAGAAAATTTGACTTGTCCTTAACTGATCGAGTAAGGAAAATTCTCTTGACAGATTTGATTCCTCTCAACAATTTGATGTCAAGCAGCACAACCTGTGGGGCATACGTTCAAAATAAGGATTGGTAGGAGCGGTTTCTTCAATTCTGCTTCTAGTTAGGAATAGTAAAGTTGAAAGAAGAAAATAACACCAAGTTGAAATCCAAACGAGGGTCAATGGAGATAACAATAGATCTTCACCTTGACTACCATTCCATGATCTTCAGCAAGACGTCTTGCTAATCGATCATCTCTTTTTGCTAATCGGATTACTGTATGCGTTGGTTCTGGGCAGGTAGCTTCATCATCACATATCTGAAACTTGGGTAGAATTAAATAAAGAACATATGAGAAATAAGGATGGAGATATTTGCATAAAAACCCTTCTGCACAGATTGATAAGTGACCAAACACATGATGCCAGAAGCACTTATTACTGGAGTATAAGAGGATAAAAGGATCCTCGAAGGATACGTCAAGCATTCAACTTCACTAACGCCTCTGCGACGACGTGTACAACGCGACGTACACGATTGTTTGAAGGCCTTTCTCGATGGACAAAACCTTTCTCTTAGACATTTGGTAATCGTTGAGAAGCTTAAATCTCTGTGATTTCAGCAATGGGTTTCATTTTGAGAAAGCCTTTTTATTACTCTGTAGCAGCGAAAATAAGTTAGATCTCACACTCGGTTTGCTTTATTTGCTCGGTTGGAGCATGTAAATGGCTCTTCGCCAAACTATTATTAGTCAAAATTCTTTCTATTTTGACTGCCACTTGCAGTGGTATAATGTTATAGTATACCCAATATGTGGAATGCTGTGCAAAAACATTTGCGTCATCAGGGATTCGAACCCAGACCTCACTCTTTCCGGGAGCGTATGCTAACTGTTGCACTACCGACGCTCGTTTTGCATAACACTCTTATTTACGCTATAACTCGATATCCAATGTCCTGTCAACACAAGCGGGTTCAATGCCGATAGCGGCTATCCCGCCAGACCGTCGACGGTTGGCTGTTGGCAGACAACGCGTTATAGCGTAAATAAGAGTGCTGTGCAAAACGAGCGTCGGTAGTGCAACGGTTAGCATACGCCCCTGGAAAGAGTGAGATCTGGGTTCGAATCCCGGCTGACGCAAACGTTTTTGCACAGCACTCCATATATTGGGTATTATTAGTCATTCTATATCTCAAACCTCGAGGATTTTGATGCAGTAATCGGTTCTTGGAAGGTTAGCACAGAATGCTGTAAGAGCGGAAAGAAGACTACGCTTTGTACCCAAAGTTTCAACCGTACTGAAAAGCTATATATGCACGAAAAACATATGACCATGTAGAGAAAATCATGGAGTTTCACAGTAACGCAGAACACCTAAGGGTCTATTTTCCAAACAAAGGAGAAATCCTCACTGAATAAGGGAAATCGCGCATCTCTTGCAAGTTGCGCTAGCGATCGTTCAAGTGCCGTCCTGAAGGGTTCAGCGCCGTCGTTTGCGAAGACTAAACGCATAATGCCCTTTAGAGTGACTCATTCTGGCCTATCGATGATGTATCTATCAAGTCAGCGCTGCTACACTCCCACGCAAAACTGGTACCAATTCACCGACCCGGGAAGGGATGGAAGGTTTGGTAAGCCTTGAGCGCGAGATCGAACCATCGACCACGTGTGCAACGCAGAGCACATCTATGCATTGCGCAAAACGCGCCACCCCGACCGAACAGTTGTTCCCAAGTTGCTGAGATCATAAGCCTATCCAAAAACTCGATTAGTGAATCACTTCTGCGACTTACGACTAGCGCATTAGGAGATAATCAAGTAGTGAAGGTTCAAGGAAGATGTGGCTTGTTACTCTGGCATGCAACGATCGATACCTATCTTTTCCATAGTCATCGTGATTTGCACTCGGTTCTCACCACTTTCTTATTTCAATTTTCAACACTGAGAGTCGCTACATTACTGCACATTTTCATCAGACTATAGATAGCCATTTTGGTAACAATATGACAGAACTGGTTGATGATTTTTCCGACATGATCAACTGAATCCTCAAAGACAAAACCCCTAAAAACATAAGAGACAAGAAGAAAACCCATGTAGCGTCTTTCCAAAACCTTGCTGTTAATTAAGTTCACTACTGAGAAAAAGCAAACTTTGGAATAAGGCCTGATTTAAAAATTTCCGATTACAACCCTCCTTTTCAATTTCTTTTCATAACCCTATGCCTATGAGCGCATGTGGCGCAGTGGTTAGAGGTGCTGCGCGTCGCACACGAGGTCAATGGTTCGATCTCGCGCTCATGGTTCACCAAGCCATCCATCCCTCCGGGGTCGGTAAAATTGGTACCAGATAGGTCTCAGACTTGTCTGGGAGGATAAGCAGCACTGACTCGGTTCAGCGGGAGGCCACCGCGAGTCATTGTAAAGGCCAGATATGCATTCAATCACCTCAAAACGAAGTTAGAAATTGAAGTCGAATGCATGGCGCATCCCTCAGGGATTGATCAACGCCGAGAGCTTTATCCTTTATCCTTTAACCCTATGCTTTTCCACGTTATCACTGACAGTCTATTTTGCATCCATCTGGGTCGAGCTAAAATGTCGCCCTTTATTTACAAAAAATAGCTGCCTTATTTACTGAATGCAGTAAAAATTACTTGGAAATATCCTTCTATTGAACGCTTTTAGCAGTTGTCCGACGTTACAAATACATATATATATATATATGTATATATGAATGTATATATATATATATATACATATATGTATATATACATGTATATATGCAGTACTGTACACACATATGTACACATATACGCTTGCACAAGTGCGATATGTATATATATGTACAGTATATATATATATATATATATATATATATACATATATATATATATCCATGATGTTGAGTGGACTTTCAATCTTTTACGGGAATCGAACCCGCATTTCATCATTTCTCGTGGCTCGTGCTAATCAACTGCCTCCTGTTCTGCTATTACACTTTCTCCGATACAAGGTATCGGCTTGTGAAAATGGTGAGATGCCGGGTTCTATTTCCGCTCTAAGTTCAAAGACATGCATCGGAACTTTGGCCTTCTAGGAGGGGGTTGAACCCGTGTCTCACCACTTCCGGGATCACGTGGTTAAAGTTTTGTATATCGTTCAACATTCGTGGATGCTTGAGATCGCTGTGAATACTTTGGAATAAACAAATCAATAAGTAAACAAGTAAACAAACAAAGGAGGAAGAAAACTACTCACCGAATCGTGTTCTATTGTGTATATACAGGATACAGAAAATAATACGAGTAGACCCGTTCTCATGCTCATTTTTTGACTAGAGAGAGAGAGAGAGAGATGGATGGATTGACAACAACACACACAACAAATATCGAGTAGTAGTCTATCGGAAGAAGATGAATATTAGAGAATAGTAAGGGATTGAGGGTGGGGGTGAGAAGGAGGGTTAGCAGTACATCATCCAGATACGTGAGTAAGAGTGAGTACTTCCAAGAAAAGTGAGACAATACCACCGAATTGGCCTGAAATGAAGAGAAAATAAACCTTTTATGGACGACATACAGCATTCCAGCAAATCAATACGATCAGTACGACACGATATCGACCGATAAAATCGATAAAACTATATGATACACGTGTGCTGTAACACGAGCGAACGAACTAACGGTGTGTGCCACACCGCCAATGAAAAAAAACCCGCTGATATTGAACGAATGCGACAGAGAGGAAATAAACCCACTCCTCCTCCTCTCCTCCTGTTCCATGAATGAAATAAATGAGAATCGCAAACTTGGGTAAACAAAGATTATCGAGGCGGAGGAGGAGGAGCTTAAGTAAATAACAACAACAACAACAGCTTATAGCGACACTGTTGGGGTTTCGTAACCCCTGAATCCCCTCCAGCCAGCGGAAACTCTCTTACTATACGAACACCCGAAAATAAGAAAAAAACTATTGAATTGGTCCGAATACTCGTTCCGTCGACACGCAAAGTTGCCCTTTCCCCGAAAGAAAAGACAGTCGCCGGGAGTCAGAGTTCACTAACTGCTTTCAGATCGCGATTTTCACTGCTCAACAACCTATCTGACAGAACAGGAATGTTGTAGCATGAAAGAGTGGTGGGCAAAACGGGTGTCAGTGGCGCAACGGGTTAGAGCACGCGATCCAGGATCGAGTGAGTGAAGTGCGGGTTCGAGTTCCAACCGACGCGAAACTTTTGCACAGCACACCATGTCAATGAGAGTACGTATGCCTAGACGAAACAGAAGAGAGTGTTTCGAAAAGCAAAAAAAAAGAGCCTTAACTCAAAAATGACTGCACCAAGAGGAGCTCTCATCAAGTCTAAAGCGAGAAAAATGAAATAATTTGCCAGTTTTCAAATTAAGCTCTAATTTGATGATATGTAATATTAACAGACGAGATAGAAAGCTTTATTAATAGAGAAAAAAACACTAATGAATAATGAGCCAAGGGACAGAAAAAATCCCCACCTGCATTGAGGACAGGTACAAATTATTACCCATTCGCGAGAGCGCGCCCTAGTCACAAATTCGCGCACCTCGGTCACTAAGAAGGGCGGGAAGGGCGGGAAGCTACGGACGATGGTTGGTCCTGCACAGATCGAAGTGGATACTGTGTAGATCAAAATTGTTGAGCTTGTCAATTTAGGTGAAGGGATACACAACGCTGTGCACGTTCGCTGCAGCAGTTTTTCTGTGCGCAGTCACGTCTGCCTGCTGCTGCTGCTGCTGTTAATACACCTAGAAGGTGACCCTATATTTGGTATAAGTTCACTATATATAGCAATCTTTGGAAAAAAGCGCATATGGCGCAGTGACTAGAGATCTCCTGAGACACACAAGCCGCCCATGGTTCAAACCCGCGCCTAACGCTCAGTAACCTTCACTGTCAACTTGGGATCGGCGATCTGGCACCGGATTGTCCCTGCGGAGAATAGCTGCTGTGACTTGATACACCGGCGGGCCATCACGACTCACTGTAAAGGCCAAATATAAATTCAATCGCCTCTACGATTCTAGCTACGAATGGAATCGAATGCATGGCGCATCCTCCAAGGATTGATCAACGCTGAAAGTTTTATTCTTTTATACTTCTTGAGCTTTCACAAATAGTATTAATAACAAAGGAGCGCAGTGCGCAGTGGCTAGAGGTGTATCGCGTCACACACAAGGTGCATGGTTCGATTTCGCGCTCATGGCTCACCAAGGCCATCCATCCCTTCTGGGATCGGTAAACTAGATACCGGACTGGTCCTAGACTTGTCCGGCAGGATAGCGCACTGACTCGATACAGCGCTAGGCTAGCGCGAGTCACTGTAATGGCCAGAGATGCGTTCAATCATCTCAAGCGAAGTGCGGTTGACCTCCGTGGACCCAAGGGCGTGTCCAACGACTCTACCTCCGCTGCCCCGAGTGTTCGCCAACTGTAGCTACATTTCGTTGGCACATCCCTCAAAGATAAGCTTTTACAGCTTTTTTCGCAGATAATACATGGTGCGATTTTTCACTCAGAAGCTTAGAAGGCCCATTGGTCACAAGGCTTCTGCACTTTTCCATTCTGTTTTGCTGTCCATGTAGATCGAAGAGGGTTGAGGCGGTCGGGTTCGTGCGTGAGTAGAGTCGCGTGGCTCGACGACGATAAGGGCTTTTTGCCTACTGAGAAACATCCGATACTGATCGAACGCGGTCTTTCTCATATCGTGAAATAGCCGTTCTTAGCCATTCCTGGGTCATCATGGGTGTTCGGTCGCACGCTAGGCGCTATAAATCAGGACTTCGGCGCAACCTCGAGACCAGTATTTCTCCGAGACAGCGGCGAATCCTAGGATCTAATCGATGGGCTAATAGAGAAAATTTCCGATAGATGATCGATCAATGAATTGGTTGCCGATTTTTTCATAAGCTAAAACTGAGAAGTTAAGGAAAAAAACAGTATTATCCAGTTATTTCTGGAAATACGAATGCAATCATCGCAAATCTAAAACGTCGAAAAAGGAAAAAAATAGTTGCTTATAGGGCTTTTCCAGAATCAGTAATGAAGAGCAGAGATAGCTGGTGGCATAGTTGTAGTGATGGTGGTCAAACAGAGAGAATATCTGGCTGGACCCCGCCCCGCGATCACCGACCCACCACTCATTTCTCCGAGATCGATATACTGGAACCAGACTTGTATCGACTTGAACCAGCAATCAACGATATTTGTGACGAAACGTAAATCGTCAAGCAGCAGCTGAACCCAGACGCAAAAAGTCGAAAGGTTTTTTGTGGATGATGGATGCGAATCGAATGCAAAACTTGCTGCGATCCCACCCAGTAGATGTGAGATACGTGTTATGTAGATCAAAAGTTGGGATCTGACGGGAGAAATTTTTGCTCTACGTATTTTCAGAGATGATTTATTGCTCATAGTCGAGCATCGAGACGGACAAGAGTCGGAATCTCAAGCGGACTTCAAATCTATGATTAGGTTAGAGTATGGCTGAGGGAGGGAAAAGCAAGGGAACTGATGGTGCAGTTGGGTGATACCAGGAACCTTGTGGAGGGTAATACGGGTGTGATGTCCACCTGAGGCTCTGAGTTCTGCACGTTCTCAGTGACTTTGATATATTTGACATCGTACCCTGCCTTGGACAAAACAGGCAGTAAATAAATGTTAAACATTATTAACGTGTTCATCGTTGAGTCAAGTAATGTTAATGAATTAGATAAAGGCCGTTGAAAGTGAAGCACTGCCTTAACCCCCAGTGGTGGCGGTCGTTTCACTTTCTAAAGTGATTGGCCTTGGCCAAGACCGGGCTTTATCTCGAGCGTTTCGCCTTTCTATCGCCAAGCGAGAGCCAGTTTAATTGCGCATTTGAGAAACTTCTTTTTTTTCGGCAGCATCAACTATAGAAAAGTAGCTTATGACGCGTTTTTCGACACCGAATTGACTTTGAATCTGAAAAGGAAAACATTGAAGAACTATGAAGTATTTAGAGCTCGAAGTCGTTCCCTTTTTAATCCCTGCCAAGTGTGCCAATAATCACTCGAGTAAACAGAGTTTGATCTTAAGTAGGAGTTGAACGTCGATGAAAAGTAACAGTGGAAATAAGGAAAAGTTGGAAAATCTGGAACATCAAGCATTTCAAGCAACAAATAATTGTATAGGAATAAGTTTTATTGGGCGGCTGACATTGAAAACCATTTTTTAGGGGAAATTTTGACTCAAAAAAATCAACTCAAAATTTTTAAAAAAAATTCAAGAGAAAATACCAGAGAAGGTGCTTCACGTCAATATGACATGGAGCATATACTCTGTATATATGGACATAACCCTCGGACGAACTCCCCTGAAAGGCAAGCGGCGTCGTGTCGTAGCTTGCGCGACAGTCGCAGGCAGGCAGCATCTGCATGTCTGGCTGTCTGCGTGCTTTCCCACAAGGCGTGACACAGTCATTAGTGAAGCCGAGTGGAATTTGACGTCGCGCGACTTCGTACGAAACATACCATATGGTCCTTAAAGATGGAAGAAGAGATGCGTGCAGCAGTAGTAAGTGCCCTAAAGTGCAAAAGCGATCGTTGGTTTGGTTGACGCCTTTCGTAATCTAAGCTCTCAGTCCCTAGTCTCTGTGTTAGAGAAATTGGTGCCCCAACCCTGTCTGGGAGGATAGAGCGCTAACTGAAGCAACGATAGGCTAAACCGAAAGTCATTGCAGACTATGTAAGCACTCAGTCATTCAACGGTGTTCTACGAATGGAGTAGAATGTACGGATCATCCATAAGGAATTGAACAATGCCAAATGCGCGTTGCCGTAGTATTGTCTTTATAACGGAAAAAATTCGCCTCATATGTACGTCATTCATATCTTCACGTCGATTGAATAATTCTTGCGTTCGTAGTTCTTTATCGTGTCTACGAATACATTTGCAACAGAAATCGAAACGTGTATATTTGATAGAACGACCCAACAAAGATCATGCGAGTCTTAGACCGGTATCAAATGGGTTTTACGAAGAAGAATAATTACTGCCTGTGTTCAATAGTTGGCTAGCTGTTTGTCTTTTAACAGCGAAAATATTGCCTGAGACCGTCGTTTAGACGCCGACCGAGACGGTTCCACTCTCTTGCTCCATTTTCCCCTTTGTTTTGTAAACTTTATCGATAACTTGACCAATTAGTCAGCGAGCTACGTATTTTTCTTAATTGGTAATAAAACGCTTTGACGACTGTTTGTTGACAGCTGTGATGCCTTACAATGAGGAGAGTTAGAAGCAGAGCGACGACCTCAGCGATGTAGTGGTAGTACGCATCCTCGGTATGGGTAAAATTCGAGTTCAACTTCAGTCTGCGACCTGAGATTTGCATATCACTCGATCCTTCGATATATATAGTAGTTTCAGTATGATACTTCTTCACAAGCCCGCTCTTTATCTAAGACTTGAAATAAAAAAAACAACCTGACAGCACTTTTAAGCCTTTCATGAGATTTTTATGGGCGCTTACACAGTGCAATGCATGTGTTTCAGCCTTGCCAGCCTCGTCAGTTGCAAAGTGCATTTTGTTTGAGCCAATACCTTTCGCGGGAGAACCCCTTATATGAGGGAATCGTCAACGAACATGTTACATCATGCTAAAGTGAAAATTCGGTACTTTCTGATCGGGAGGGATTAAATGAAAACGCGATTTCATTCGCTGGTGAGGAACTTTGCGAAGGAGTGATACTAACTATTCGAAAGCTGAGACTTGAGGCTACAGCCACAGGTCGCGATTTTTCAAAACGCCCTTTTATAACGTCACAGCATCCAAATCAGAAGTCATGTTCCACACTAGCCCCTTATCTTAATTTTCATCAAGCATATAATGCGCTGGGCATGAAAAAATATATGAACATGTAGAGAAAATCTCGTAGTATCTTAGTCAATTGTTTTATCTAAACTTTCTTTCAAAACGGAGTAAAAATTCCCGATTGAATAACAAAATATCGATCATTCCGCCTCGCCCCGCCTTCACCACGCCCCCTGCAACGGCCCTCGCCTTATCGAATAGCCTGTAAACAGCGTTACCAAAAATATGAAACTCAATCTTATTTTCCCTGTCAAACTGTATTTCCAGAAAATAAGCACGTTGCTAGAATCAGAAAACATTACGCTATCAGAAGATTACTAATAGTCTAAAGAAAGAGCTCTGTACGACCAAGGTTTAGAGCACAAATCAATGACCAGAGGAGATCAAGAATCGAAAAAGCTCACTTGAAAAAAACACATTCTTGAGTTTTTTGAAGCTTGTGCTATAGTTTGAGTACGAGCACCCTTAGGAACGAGTTTTGTCCAGCGAAATGTAAGCGAGATAAGAGAACAAAGCACGTGGTTTTATGAAGCATAATTTTATTTTGAATGTTACAGTGTTATAAAGGAGTGTTTAGAAAATTCGGCGATGTGGGGCTGTAGCACATCCAGGAAAAGCTCTACTCCAGCTAATGAGAACGATTTTTCATTTGTTTTCCTCGAATCGAAAAAACCGAAAATTCACTTAACATATCCTGCATGTCTAGTGGCATGATCACCGAACATTGCAGTGATTGACAGTCGATTTCTCAAGGCTGGTATTTTGATAATTGATACCTTCTAATTCGACTGTTTTTTAGACGTCGCTCAAAATTAATACATCTTGACACCATATTTCTAAAATAATATTTTTCTTTGGTGAAAGTATATTTTGATGTCAAATCGTAAAAAGAGGAGAGCTCAGGATTACCACTGCCGTCGATTCAGAGCCAATAAAAACGGGTGATGAAAACTGAGTAAGTATAACGTAGTGAAAAAGAGAACAAGGCATCATTAGGAACCATGGGGTACAAGCATGATGCTCAAGTGGATAGAGCGCTATCTCCAATAGAGTTGGTCGGCTATAAATTTTCTTGAGAAGAACAGTATAAAAAGACAGCAACAGCCGTCACTTTGAATCATAGAAATTTTTTCCTACAGGTAAAAAGTTGAATTCAAGTGAACTTTAGTTCACCATAATCTTTAGACAAAGATCTCGCTTTTAAGCAAATCAGTTGTCGTTGAAGAGTAAATTGCTAATTTCGTCGAAATTTTCGTTCTACCTTCTCCTCATTTTACCAACTGATGGCAGATGCAATCAATGTTCGCTCAAAGTTTTGAGGTGACAAGCGAGAATTTAATCGTATCGAAATGCAATAAACAGGGCAGGTTTACACTTTGATTTGGAACGAAACATCTAAGGAAAGCCGACGTTCCATCAAGCAGCGAATAAAACGAGTTTCTAACCATCTACTTGCCAACTTTCAATTGAAAGGTGGCCAAAACGTACCGTGCTAGTTTGAAAACTAAATGAATGACTTAAACAGTATTCGAGTGGCTGAATGACTTGTTGTACTCGAAAAGATGAAGCATCTAGCGAAGAGAGTGAATGTCTCGCTTTTGGTACCTTTTGATGCCTTCTGAAGCTTGCGATATCACCTTCAACAGTTCTATCAGCTTCAGGTCAAAAGTTTACGATATACATATGATAACCTCTCATCGCTTCTACAAAGCGCGTATTAGTCACTGCCAGCACGTCGATACCTATGGTTTGCACTGCTTAGTCTCTTAATCTCTTATATGTTTTCTGTTCTGTTCCTGTGTTATTCTGTGGCTTTATCTCAGTCTTTTGTCTGGATAGGAAATTTGCTCTGGATTAGTTGTAACGATCGAGAAGCTACAACTGATCCACAATTATCATGGTGTTCCGTGCTGACTTGGCAAGGCCACCTAGTTGCCAGTTTAAGGCACTGTTTTATCCCTGACCTACATAGGGTGCGAGAAAAGTTCTGACAATTTTTTTCAGATATTTTAACAGTAAGAATATGTACTGTAAAAACAAATAAACTCATTCAATTGAAAAAAAAATTGTGTTTATCATATCAACAACTTTAACAATAAATAAAGAATGTTATGACAAATTTCCAAAATTACCCCCTTTGGCCTCTGTACATTTACAAAGCCTCTTGCGAAAAATTCCAGCAATGCTCACATACGGATCCACCGTAATTCCGTCCCAAGAGCGCGTCAAAGCCGTTTTAAACGCGTCTAGGGCAGTGTAGCGAGTAGCCGAGACTTTTTCGTCCACTATGGACCACACGGAGTAATCCATTAGATTGAGATCCGGCGACTTTGACGGTCAAATGTCTTTGCCCCAAAATCTTGAAAACAGCTCTTGACACATGGCAATTGTTGAGAGGGCCTAGTCCGCTGAAGCCCAGTCCTGCTAAAGCATAAATCCGTCAGTGCCAAAGTGTTGAGTAGTCCAGAGCTCCAACAGGCCCGTAAAACTTGCTGCTGGTAGCTGGCAGCGTTGACTTTCACGCTTCTGCTAATGAAGACCAACGTGTCTTTCCACTGGCGCAAATACCGGCCGAGACCACACAGACTCGAAAATTGACTGTGGCCTATGATTTTTGCTACTGCAGACTTCTGTTGACCCTTTCTAAAAAGTCGACCTTGATTCTAGAGATTGTAGAGTGGTTCGACCGTGAATATCTCCTCATCCGCAAAAAGCACCTTTGACAAACGAACACCAGTTACCAAACAAATGACTTGGGAACCATGGAAAGCCGGTTTTTTTTAAACCTTCTTGCCCAAAAAGTGAACATGAGCGATATTGCAGTTGCACAGCTTCAGCTTATTTTTGACGAAGTTTAGGACGCTCCACTCGCTGATCGCGAGCTTCCCGAGCCATTCTGCTCATCGAACGCTCCGCATTTCGTTGAATTTAGTAACGAATCTTCTGAATCATTTTCAGAGTAGACGAGGTGGTTGAACCACCTTTCCAAGGACAACCCTCAATCTTCTCAGTCCCTTTGAAACATGGCTCTGTGGGCAGTTGGTGGTTTGAAAACCATTGGATTTTAAAATTGTCGGCCGTTTCCACTTCCGTTTTATGCACTCAATTAGTACGATACGTTCACTTTTACGACCCACACTTAAGCACAACTGGAAATAGACAAACGAATAAAACATTTTGGACCAAAATCAATCGAAGAATTCATAAAATTATCAGGAATAAAAAAATAACATTATACCAACACTAAAATTTAAAAAATACAAAATAATCACAACTTTCCAACTTTCCTTGCACATTGTGGTAATTGATCAAAAATGGATAAAATATCAAAAACGTCGATTATACTAATGTCATGTCATTCAGTTGACCATGAAAATGAATATAAGTGTTATCGGGTCAGATCAACCATTATCGCTCCACCCAAGAATCGAAGCACTTTTTGTGTTCGCGATGTTCACGGTTCAACACAGCTGCATACAGTACTATAGTATCATTAATAGGCATAGAGTATTATGAAGGCGCCGTGGCCGAGTGATTGTGATCCTGTGCGACGCGCATGGAGCCAAGCTCCACCCCCTCTCTCCAACTTTCTCCGGCGGTCATCAACAACGGTCTATGGGACGCCACATTCTGGCTTTCCTCGAGATTGCAAGGAGACTCGCTCAACCAGTACTCTACGCCGTTAAAGAAGACGAAAAACGAATTGTGCTAGAAGCACTGGTATTCGCACAGTGAAGAAAAATCTGTGATGACGGATCAAATAAAGAGTAAAAAGAAAGGAGTATAATACCATACGATCAAAACCAGGTTATGAAAAACAAACTTCGCGCCCAACAACGATGTTTAGTTGATCTGATGATGGCATGATACGTGTTCAGAGACCGTGTTGCGCGGATCTGAGCACTTCCTGCATCCAAATAGTCCCATCGCATCGCGTTATTTACGAAGCATCTCTTATTTTCATGTGGCTTCGGCTGTTGGTTCAGCATTCCCTCCTTGCTTATGGATTTCACTCAGAGCTGGTCGAGATTCGTGTGATTCCTGGAATAGCCGTGTTAAGGCGTTCCTAAATCTTCGTAAAAGGCAGTTGCCAACTTTTGCTCATTGGGAGGAGCTCTTCCGACATAAATCCTATGCCAGCTTCCTGGCGCGGTGCGCGATCGAATCAGTGTCTTGCGCATATTAAACGATATCACTACCAGTGGGTGATTGGTATCCCCTGATCTATACATGTATGTGTACAATTTTTTCTGTAATGTAAATGTAGTCCTAAATTGTTGAAGAGTGGAGAAGTTCATTGTTTATGGCTTATTGTCATTTTGCTGTGACAAATGGTCAGTTTACCTACGGGTTCGGCTCTTCAAACAACACACTCAACAGGTTTGCCAAAGCAGCAAGTGATGTGGTTCCAACAAACGGAAAACAGAAAAACATTAGAAACAAGATAGTGGAAATGTTTGAGAATAGGATAAAAAAGCAGGCCTCAGACAGATAGAAAGATGGAGAAAAAAAATTTTCACAGAAATAGCTCTTCCTATGGCGATTACCTTAAATCATGTAGTCCTCTTTTTTCCTGCGTGACAGTAATAATAGTAGTTAATTGACAACGCTTCTTCTGAACTATTCGATAATCAATTTGAGCCATAACGTACGGTGCGTAGATTATAATGATTGTGCGTCGTCTAGAAGTCCTTCAAATATGTCAATCTTTCGGCTCCTTTTTTCCGGATTTTCTCTTTTTTTCTCTTCTTTCTGGGGCTGAACAATAGAATGACTCCCTAAGAGGGCTCCGTGAGAGGCGCCACCTATTTCGGGTAGCTAAGAAAATGTGTATTGAAACGGACACACATAGATGCTGCTCTTAATCGAGCGCTTCCTTAGGCCGTAAGTTATGAGCTGAAATATTTGTGGTCGTAAAAAAAATATCTAATCTTTCTGTACTCTATAGATGATTCTTGGCAGATCGATTTTTCGTTTACTCGTCTCCTTCACCAGGAGGGTCTCTAAGTCTTTCAGTTCTAACGTAAAAATTTGTTCGGACATTCCTCGATTTTGAAGGAAAGAAAATCTATATTTTTAATCGTTAGATGAGTCCAACAACAAATATATATGGAGGAACGCGTTTTCGAGCAAGGAGGCCGCTTGTCCCGTAATTACAGCCCAACTAATCCTCTTAGAACTTACATGAAATTTCATGCATCAAAATCTTTTGTTGCAGGAATTTTCATATAGCACAGAAACCTTCACAAACTGTCATTTGACAAAAAAATTCGAGTTTCTGGTCAATGAAGTTTTGGTGACTACATTGTGGGATACCATTACCTGGAAGAAAGGTAGCAGAAACAGAAGCTAAGAAAAAAGAAAGGTAGCAGGAACAGAAGCTTCAGTAATGCAGTGGTTAGCATGCGACTTTAGAAAGGGTGAGACGCGGTTCGACTCCAGCTCCAAATACAATGTTCTGCGCATCGGCCAACATTTTTGGACATACTATTACGTTTGTTAATTTTCATCAATATTACCGTTACTATTACATCGGAGTTTTATTTGAATCTAAGGAAAAGGTTTTTCCATGTCTTAGTGATTCCGTTTCGCTTCATCAAAACAGATTTTCTACACGCAACTCTAGCCTTTGTTTTAAACGAAATTGCCCATATTTACAATAAATATTATTATTATTTTGATTATTAATTGGCTATTTAACAACAGATAAATTCCTAAGAATTTAAATCACATAAAGAGGCTTCACAGTGAAGATATCATTCTAGCATAAGTCCAGAAAGATTTGATATGTATAGTTTATAAAGATACATGGGAAGCATTAGAAATATGATCATACACGCTGAAGGATGCGTTTCTTTTTTCGTAGAAGTCTGAAACAATGTAACGAAACAATGAAAAAAGTGTATAATTCTGGAAATGAAGAGCTATGACGATAGTCGATGGCGATGGAATGAATCCTCCTTGATTTGTTTATATGAGTAGCGGTAAACTAATCCGGAAAGTATTTAAACAAAGAAATGAATGAATCGAGGAACGCCACATGTCTGGTTTCGATTTTCTTAGTGGAAGAACGTTCAAGAAAAAGCATACATTCTTCTAGAGGGGAAAGACTTCTTTCAAGGAGGTATCTTTTTCGAATGATGAAACATGACCAATGATGCCGTGATTTTTCTCAGCGAAAGGACACGTCCTTTGAGAAATGATGCCTTTGAGTGAAAGGACATATTCCGTGGAAAGGTGAGCAGAAATGAATGAAAGCGTGTGTTTCCAAGAAAATGATCAACTTGAACGAATGAATGCATCCTATTTAGAGACGATATTCTCAAACGAAGTAACTCAATGTACAATGAGATAATCCATCTTTTTTTAAAGGAGGCCATTTATGAAGCCTGTGCTTTTGAATGGATTAGCACATACTCCAAGGAGTTAATCGTGATTGAAAGGCACGTCCTTCAAGAAGATCCTGTACTTATGAAACCTCAGCTTAGGATGATTATCCACAATGATGAAACCCGATCCAAAATGTACTCTCTCATCTCATTGAGTGTTAAAAAAGTTCAAACATTACAGCTCACGTACTATGGAAGGTGTGGACGAAATTTCAGCTAACAAAAAAGAACGCTAAGAAAATAAAGCAATAAAAACTTGGCTCACAACAAATGAGTAGTTTAAAAAAATTTCACGTTGCCCGATAAGATCCTTTTGCCGATTGCACTTTCTTTGTTCTGAGCACTTCCCCATGCATTGATAATGGCCAAGACAGAGCAATAAATTCATGTTTCCAACGGCTATGACGCTTTTGAAAAGAAATTGAAAGGATTTTGAACTTTTCAAGTGCTTTTTGTATGAAAGGCAGCGAAAGGCTATCAGGAAGTAAACAACACGTTTGACTCCCGTCATCACTGTTCTGTTGCAATCACGTGAGAACACCGGATCTCAGTTACCTCGAAGATTGCAAGGAGATTTGACTCGACCAGTTTTCATGAAGTCACAATAGAAACTAAATCCTCAAACACCAGTCGAAGCAACACGTGAAATGTTCGAAGGTCTTGGGGACGCGAAGAAACGAACTGAATGCTAAAAGCATTGGGAACCGCGCCATGATAAATGTAATAACGGGTCGTGTATAATTGCAAAAAAGAGACCAGGTATTAGCAACTATTTTTGCAATGTGTGACCTGTTTTTCAAAACATAGCTGGCATTGTAAAAAAAAGCAAGTTTTGCCAATAGCACTACAAAATTGGGTGGCGTCTAGTGAGAAATTATTTTTAAAAAATCAAAAACGATGAAAAAGCTTCCTACAAGTTGCAAAACTTATAGTCAGACTACTATCGATTGAAGCCAGTAAGAAGATTTGAAACCAAGCAGGAATATTCTTAAGAAAGGTGGATTTTTCTCGAATATCACCCTACACTGTAATCGTAACTGCGGGGTACTTATAGCTCAAAGTCGAGCGTCGTTGTGCAATTGAAGACTTTTCTACCACCTAGTTGGGTCTCCACGGTTGAACAGTTCTAAAGTTTTATTCACAAGCCCAAGTACTGATGAGCTTTGCCAGTGCAGAGCTCACAGGCTCAACCATCCCTATTTTCTCATCATTTACATAAATATCTATAAAATAAGAGATATCACATTGAAAGTGTGACGATTACTCGTACCGTATGTCTTCGTGGAAAAACGAGTAGCCTTCATCGAGCAGTTCTGACAGCATCAACAGAAACAAATGGAGAATTTGCTAATGCCAGTAAGATCTACTAAACAATTATCAGGATTACGGAATTATCGTAGGACGCAAAGAGAACACAAACTCACTAAAAATATCTAAAATAAACTCGAAAGGAAGTGAAGGTGTGTGGCTGTCAAACAACGGTACTTTGTCGACGAAGACAAACAAAACAACGCGACCATGAAACGACGTTAGTGAACGGGATTCGTCGTCAAGAGAAAGTGACAAAACGGGTCGAGTCAGGCGCATGACTATGATTATAACGAGAAGTTAATGGCTGTCGAAACTAGCAAATCGTCGTTCTCGAACGACAGACCTCCACTTTGGGAAATTTGGCTTCCAGTGAAGCTGCCATATGTCTTCGTGAAAGAGAAGAAGTCCAGGTGGTCCAACACGAGCCGAAAACACGACGACGATAGAATGACCCTAATATAAAAAAATGATTAAGCCACTATGAGCCTTAGCTTGTGGCTGCCATTATAGATAACGAAAAAATCTCCAATTATTTTCATTTTACTGCCTTCATGGCAGTCTTATGGTGTTCTGACTCACTGGTGAATTCCCAAGGAGTGTTTTTGAGCATTCAATTTCACTTATAGAATCATAGAGTTGAGTCATACTTAGTCCATAAAGAAACTCGTACCGTGTCAAACCATTGCTCTTGTATGACAAATATGCTATCAGTTTTCCCACTAAGATGGAGTGGAAGGTTTGGGCAGATCAGAATGCGCACTTGAATCAATGACTACTTGTATTATAGAACACCCTCAAGTATCACGTTATATGGTCGCCCATCTCTTACAATAGTGCATGTAAATAGTGACAAATTTCAGCGCCTTATGTAAAAATAAGTTTCCGGTTTCTTCTCTTTTTTTTTGCTCTGGTCATCGTTTCAACTTATCTACTACAATTTTTACCGTGTTTTTGAATTATTCTACAGCAGTTTTTTACGCATAATCCTAGTAAATACATTATGCAAAAGGCACGCATAGCGCAATGGAATGACAATGGAAATCTTTAGTTTGATTTCGACCATGAAATCAGGCAGCCATTCTATGACTGTATTACGGTACGTTTTTTATTTTGTGCAACTTTTACTTCATACCGGAAGAGAATTAATATTTTTCATTTCATTAATGAAGGTAATTCAATATCCCTGTACTGGCACTTCTTTCATTTGATTCGACGTCTCTGATTCATCATTCGCAAAAACCTTCAGATTTACGTGTGGATTTGACTGTCACTTATAAATCTTGTCTTCATGAAAATCTGTAAGTATTGCTCAACTTTTGCAGTCTTCACCACAGCTCATTATCGAGGTTTGAAGATTAGAAGCAGTCTCTTCTAGTCAGGGCGGATACCGTTTTGCCGACTCCAGAAGTTGAGCTTGGTTGGTCCTGAACATGATCGAACCAGATTCCCTGTATATTTTGAACGACATTTAAGATCGCTAAGCATTCGAATAAATATTTGTTTGAGAGCACATTACTGATGCAGTGTATCAGGATGATAAACAAGGCGCTGGTTCATCTTGCAATAAAGCAACTTAATCCCTATGGATACCTTAGTTAGGCTACTTCCAACCCTGTAAGGAAAATCTTCATCGAGCAGCTGTTAAATTTGAATTGTGTGAAGAATGAATTCTAAAGGAAGAATCGAATGCAAATGGAACTGAGATGTTCAAAAGTCATCTAATCAAAATAGCAAACAATACTTCTGCTATCGAGTGCTTTTTTACAGACCCGCTCAAAATGATTTAATCTGATAGCAAACAATTTCAAAACGAAATTTCCTCACTTCAAAAATATTTGCGTTAATTTGAAATGATGTTTTCATTCGTCATATGGAAATTCCGAACAATCATATTAAACACGTGTTCGTCATTGCCTATGAGGCAACCGTTTACAAGAAAAAGCATGAAAGCATCAATTGTCGAGGCTTCGCTACCGGAATTACGTTGTTTGGATGTAGGCAAAAGTCTTTGCTTAGTTTCCTATTGAATAATGTGCTATCACAACAGTGCAGAGATACGAGTAAAACTTGGACCCTGAACTGGTTTCAAACGATCGATACTCTTTCTAAGGCTCACTTAGTTTTTGCCTAGACCATCGAGGCTCTCTCTGCCTTTCTTTCAGCCATTTCTCAATCCGTTATGTCCTGAGTCGATTCCTTACGCGGTAGGCGGCGCGATCGCGCGGCGAACGTAGTGTGTTTTATTAACAATGTGGTATTTTTTTTAACGAAGTCTGGATTTTATTACCCCTAAAGGAGTTTTGTCGTCAATAAATGGTAGAATATAATAGAAGAGATTTCAACAAGACTAGTCCTGGTTTTTTTTAGAATTAATAGTGCACACTGTGATGCGGTGCCACCTCATCGATATTCTGGAGCAACTTTTCATAATCAGTGGACTATCGTAAGATAGATTTGTAAGAGAGGCTTTGTTCAGTTGTGTTATAGGTGATAATTATTCATATTATCCACTTATATCTGACAATCAATGCAGTCGACTATTTTGAGATCTCGCTCAAGTTCAACATAATCTGACACTGTATTTGGGCATTTCATGAGGTATGTTATGGGTACTTATATAGTGTAATACATGTGTGTCGGCTTTCCAGCCTCGTCAGTTGCACGGTATCTTTTCGTTCAGTCAGTTCCTCAGGGTTCTACCTCTATGCAGAGGAATCTACGTCAAGCTTTTTGAAACTCAACGTTAGAAGTGCCCATAGCAACCCTCATAAAAGGCTCAAAATACAGTGTCAGATTACACTGCTCTTGAACGAGGTCTCAAAATAATCGAATGTAATGATTGTTACATGTGCCCACGAAACAGTCATACGTCATGTATTCAACAATCAACACTTTGAAAGGACATCACAGTGATCATGTGTGCTGCTGATGGGCTCTTGTACAGCCCGATACACGTGTTTCGACCTTATAGTCTCGCCAATCGTGCAGAACCCGTCGTCTTTCGATATTTTTTAGCCGATCCTCTCGGGAATCTGCTCTCCCTATAGAGAGGTATCGAAGACGAACGTTTTACACCATAAGTCAAGTGAAAATATCACCGAACTTACACTGTTTTACACTCGATTGCTCTTTGGCTGGTATTTTTATCGTCTAAACTTTTAGTTCAAGTGTTTTATTAACAGTGTGTCTGCGCGAGTGATGAGACTGTAAGGTCGAAACACGTGTATCGGGCTGTACAAGAGTCCATTACCAGACGACATGACATGTTGGCTCAAATAACAATCAAGAGATCATTGAAATTTGGGCGTGCTTTTGATAAAACACTTGAAATGAAAGTATAATATCACGGTGATTGTTCCACCGTATGTTACATGTAAAAAAATCTTCGTCGATTACTCTGTGTAGGGATAGATTCCGAGGAGCTGACTGAACGAAAAGGCACCGCGCAACTACGAGGTTGGAAGGCTAAAACACGTGTCTTGCACTGTATTAGTGCCCATTACGGACCTCATGAAAGGCTTAAAATACGGTGTTAGAATACATTAATTATCTATATTCTGATACGGACACTATTCTTCGCCTCGACCTTTGTCACTGCTTTTGCGCACTAATTTTACGTGCTCAACTTAATTTTTCTCCACAAAGCAGGCTTAGTGTCGAAATCAACATTCCTCAAGCTATCGAATGATCACTAGTAGCCTAGTAAAAAGCTCCGTTTAGTAAACTAGGCAATGATACACGAGTACATTCCTCATAACTCAAAATGAAAGTGAGGATTTTTGGAACTGGGTGTTCCATTACCAAAGATTTCTTCAAAAGGTCCTTTCAATAAATACTACCTTCCCTTTACGATAAAATTTACTTACAATCAAAATTTTATAATTCAACACCAAAAAGTCCATTGTGATTTCAAACGACATGGTGCGAAAGCAAAACGTTATCTTTTTCTGTTTGTAAAACGTAATATAAATGCCCTTTCACAGATCCAGGTTAGCGTCAAAATTTGCGTTTCTCAAGGTACTGATTGATTACGAAAACATAGACTAAAAAGAGGAACAAATATTATAAAACGTTGGGAATGTTGTTTCCTAAAGAACATGGTTTTCTTGCTGGACATAGGAGATTTTTTGACACATGGGTGTTGTTTTCACTAAAACGCCTCAAAGCTCTTCTGTGGTATTTTATCGTTTATTGGTGATGAAGTCTCCACAAGACCTTAACTGACCAAGTAAATTTCCATATTTCCATCCCAGCGAGTGCTAAATTCCCTACCGTGTTACACGCGACGTAGCGGGCGCAATGGCTGATATATGTACTACTCCGAACCAACGTGTTAGCCTATTCGGTAGTTCTCAGCAACTAGCTGTCATCGGACTTGCTTTGGAGAATATAAATCTGCATAGATCCCAATCAAGCTGAAGCTGTTATTATAAATTTTGTATAATTCACATTACCGACACCCATTACCATTACGATAAAAATTAGGCAGTATATAAAGTTAGAAACAGTGTGCTAATAGTTCATTAAGCGGTTGATTTCTGTGGACCCAGGGACCGTCTAAACGACTCCATCTCCTGTGCCCTATATGGACCCCGACCATAGCTATTTTCGTTGCAGGATCCACAGCTGAGTTTTGGAATGATTCGCGTGCGGTCTGCGCCGGTATATTGACTGCTGTTTCTTGATGTTGAAACCACACGTGCATACATAACATCAGGAAATAGTAATCAGTACGCTGGCGCGGACCTCATGCGAATCGTTCCGAAATTTAGCTGCAGGTCCTACAACAAAAAACAGCTGTAGTCGACGTCCAATCGGGGCGAAGGAGGTGGAGTCGTTGAACATGCCCATGAGTCCAGGGAAGTCAACCTGCTCATAAGGGCATTATAATTGTCAGACAGATGGTACTTCAGTACAGGTTATTGACAAACAAAGGAAGATTCATGAAGAAACACTCATTTGCTGAGATCGTTGAAAAGCGACTTCAGCCATTATCTACTTCAACCCCTTTCAAACAACTTAAAGCTCCAGTTATGACAAGGCCAACTATGGCTTTCGACTTATCATCAACGTCAGAAGTCCAGTTTTGCCGTCTGTTTGCCTTGTTTGTAAAAAAAAAAACCAAAAGATGTATCTGTTCATCCTGAAGCGGTAGTTGTGAAGCCGTTTGTAACTTAGCACGTTACATCAACGTCAAAGTCGAATAAATCGGCGCCTTGACTTTGCTTAGCAATAAATTTTCCAAAGGCCTTCCGTCTAAATTCTATCCGCAGTCACTGTAAACTTTATAACACTTTTTCCGTTTCCCATCAACGCTTTGAAGTTATGATATTCGTGTAACGTCGGGAATAATATCTTCAAAATGCTGTGGAAACATCAAGAATGCAATTTGCATCGTATTTTCCATTACAGGATTAGACAAAACCATACTGTAAGCGCTCCTTTGTGAAAAAAGGCGGCACGAAATTGATGGACTTGAAAATTGAAAAACATAAGAGCGACGACAACATATAGTTGTAGACGCGGTTCCAACAACTTGAGTGGAAACATTTCGGAAAAAAAATTCCGAACACATTTCTGCGTGTAATCAAGGTCGGTTGAGGTGAAAAAGTAGTTCTCTGCACAACTTCAGAGAAAAAACATCACATCATCATCAATACAAAAATAGATAACGACGTTGGAAATGAAGAATTCAGCTCATTATAAGCAAGTTAAAAGAAGACCAACGTGAAGACCATTGAACTCTAGATCGAATTCCACCTTGTTATTATATAACTCCAAGATTTCTTATGTTTGTACTCTTCTTTGACGGTTATGATGATTCATAGATTCCCTAGAGAATTGAGTGGTGGGTGAAAACCCGACCTCAGATAAGAGTTAACACTACGAAAAACAGTAGAAACATAAGAAATCTTGGGATTATTTAAGTAAAATGGCTGTCAGCATAAGCAGGTGTAAGGGTGGTATTCCTTACCCGACCAAACCTATTAATGGATGGCGGCTGATAGCTATGATAGAAAGATATTGAAGAGTAAGTGGTGAGTAAGAGGCGGCCTCGGTAGTGTAGTGTAGCTCGCGTCCCTAGCATGAAAAAGGGCTTTCAAAAGTCTGATATGGCATTTCTAGTAGTCGGATGCGTTCCGATTCTCTCGCAAGTCTCATCAGTACCACGCACCATTCGGCTAGTCGTTCCTATT
Organism: Parelaphostrongylus tenuis; assembly: GCA_019055375.1. Taxonomy (NCBI): domain Eukaryota; kingdom Metazoa; phylum Nematoda; class Chromadorea; order Rhabditida; family Metastrongylidae; genus Parelaphostrongylus; species Parelaphostrongylus tenuis. Next base: position 105,498 of record JAHQIW010000425.1, read on the forward strand.
ATAGGTAGAAATCGTCGCCGAAGAAGTTATACTACACGTTAAGTGGAATAATCGCTCAATGTTACGCTCTTTCGAGTGACTGATTGTCAACTGCATGGCTCAAGGCTATCACGGAGCATATGTAACAGTACCTTTTAATCGACTTTATTTTGAACTCAGCTCAGGAGTTTAATAAAGTCTAATAGAATGTTCTGAAATTTGAACGATTCCTAGTAATAGTAAGGACAATCACCCGAATACCATGTGACACTGATGACGCTCGCCTGAAAGTCTAAGCGTATGCCTACTACTGTGAAGATCCATGCCAGACCACTGAAATAGTCAGACATTCTATCGGACTTCATTGAATTTATAAGCGAGATCTCGAAAGAAAAAGTCGATTGAAAAGTAATGTTGTATTTAGTTTTCTCTTGTCCATGAAACTTCTTTCTTTTTCCGTTAGATAATTAGTATCTTTCCAAAACATTAAAAATAGAAGAAACATTTTCAACATTCTGTGGATGCTGTAAATATTTTTTATAAAAACTGAAAGTTTTTGGCTTTTTCACCGGAGATATCGAAGTGAAAGGCTATATTATGGAATTTAAGGCGTCAGAATATTATTCTCTCAAAGTAAATGTTGCAGCGACATCTGAAGAGTTCCATCAAAGCATGTAAAGAAAAAGTTTAAAGATATTGATGAAGAAAGTTATTTAATCTCTATTCATTCTACACAAGGACTTATAGCAGCGAGCTGGTAATAATAGAAGAGTATTGAGCGTCTAGATTTACATATTCAATACATATCTTGATTTCAGAGTTGATATCAAAACTGAGCAAAACAATTTTTCCAAATGAATATGCAACAAAATAATTCTTTCTGCTATTATTGAACATCTGATTGCAACTAAATCATCTTGAAATTTTAATTAGAATTTTGATAAGCTTTTAAATGATAAAATAGAACAGAATACTAACCTACACGTGTTGATGGTTCGTCTTGTTTGATTTCAAGCATATTCTTTGTCTGACTGACAACTTACTTACCCGATAGTATTCACGTTCACTGGAATCTTGCAGTAGGAAGCTCTTGAGCTTTGCAAAGATCCTCTTCTAGGTGGATGTCGGTTCCCGCGGATGGAGGAAATCTGCCGCTTCACAATCAAGTTGCCACCATGGCGTGGATCGACTTCTATCTAAACTTTTTTATAGAAGCGTTGAGCACGTTCCCTGATTGGAAGACCACGTTGAAAACTGAATATATACTTCTTCACTGCAATGGTTCAACCAGCTGAAGAATAAGAATTGGTATGTCGACATCTGCTTGTGGTACATTTCTCCTCTTCTATTATAAAACTCGTAGAAATTTCTACCGCATCTATCTATTGCAGTCGACTCGCTAGATCATGCTCCAGTGGTTGGTTAGTCGACTAATCGTGAGACTTACTGCCGTTGTATAGAAATTCAAATCGTGAGGATAAAAGACTTTCTCGCATTCATAAAGTTCTCGACGATTGGACACAAAGCTGAAAAAGCTCCAGCACGAATATCCTGAGATTAGCGCAAGACCAGGGCTCAGCATTTTTATGGAAAAACGAGGTGAAAGATCGTTAGCCTCAATCGAACTACCATGCCACTTCGACCACATTTATGGCTCACGACGGCACAAAAACGGAACGAATTGTTGAGGGCAGAATGAAATCTGAAGATGGACCATTCTAACAATATGTATAGTAGAACCTAAAACGAGTTTGAAAGCATTTCACTTGGCTCGACAAGATGTTTTCAGAAGGCATTCAGCATGGGGCAAGATACGCTTGATTAACGACGGCGATAGTTGGTCGCCAGCAAATTCTGGTTTTGTGCCCTCTTGTGACAAACACTTACTGTGTGATTCAAATGAGTGAATTGAACTGTCGTTGAGAACGAAAATTTCAAGGGTTCTCAACGGCACTTGAAACAACAGAAACGTGACTTCAACGGTGTCGTTTTTCATGTCAAATAATAATACTAAATAAACAATAAAGGCTGGTAATTTTTCAAAGTTATAGTAGCAATAATAAATAAAAGGACAGAGCTTTTGAATCCGATTATCATGTCAAACAGTAGACTAAATAGACAATAATGTTTGATACATCTATAGAAGATATAGTAGCAGAAATAGACAAAAGGACAAAAGGACAAAGACATTCGAAAGTAATGGTATATTATATTTCAAAATACCAACCAAGAGCAATCGAGTGTACAGTACAAAATTGCTGTTTTAGTGATTTTCACTTGACAGCAGTGCAGTGTAAATCGTCTGGAGCACCCACAAAGGATTGGTTGAAAGACGAAGGGCTCTGACCGACTGACGAGACTGCCAAGGTTGAAACACCTGTATCGGGCTGTACAAAAGCCCATTTAACGACCACACGACAAGTTGGCTCAGATAGCAATTATGAGATATATTGAAATTTGAGCGTGGTCTCGAAGAAAACGCTTGAAAATAACGGTATGAAAGGATAAGGCTTCCGATTCTGATTATCCCTCAACGACACGCCATGCATTCCATTCCATTCGTATCGCCGTAGATGTGATTTGATGCAATTTGATTGTACTTGGAACCTATCGTTGTATATGTTCAATGTTCCTGTCTCTGACAGAGTCGGTATCAATTAACAGATCTGCGTCAAATGACGGCATTGTTTAAGCATGAGCCCGGGTTTGAACCAATTACCAAATGTGCGCTTCAGGTAATGTTCAGTCAGTGTGAAACACATACTTATAATAACAATACGATAACTACTGCATTAACCAAATCAAACAATCCAAGACAATTGAGAAGGACGCACTGGGGCAAAGGGCAGTGTTGATATAACTGAATGAATCCTCTTTAATACACAAAAGCGATATCAGAAAGAGAGAACGAGATGACTTTCATATCAAATTCAATGGATTCAATGAGAACAGCTAGATGCACAAAACGCCAACGCAAATGTGACGCCGTTAACGTTAATGCCAGTTACCACAACCGCCGCCGGTTACATTTACATACATCAAGCCGCATCTGAATCAACAGTGAAAGAGTAGATGACGTCAATCAGTTCCTTATGTTTTCGTTCATCTACCCAACACAATGAGGAAGGAAGCGCTAAAGGGAATGAAGAAAGAAAACGTCATGAAGTAGGAGAAAAACAGGGAGTACTGTTCAGCTTGAGGAAGACGTTCCTAAGAAATGAGTCATTGGAGAGCACTTGACGCAGCTAATCGTTATTGACTGCAACTGACCACTTAGTCATGGTTTTCAATAACAACTAGGCGCCTTGACATAAAATATTCGTCTGTAAAATGTAATCAGAGAATGAGCGAGTCGTGTTGACATCACTTTCGCTCGAATATCTCGAGTCCTATTTCCATATAAAAGTATTATTCCAGTACAGCAGCAAATTCTTCCTAAGGGAGGGTTTGAAATCTGTAGATTGAAAAGTCATCTATTTGTATTAGTCCAGCAACACAGCAAGAATAGATAGGCTCACAAAAAGATGTTGTTGTTGTTCATTGGGTTCGGCAATTGGCTAGTGAGGCCCTTGGGTCAGTTCCGCTTCACACTCGTGACGATTTACAATCTCACAGATTTTTGATCGAGTCATATGAACGGGCTACACAGTAGTAGGCAACACAGTTGATGACCATAATACTGTAGACCACTTCAACTGACTCATACTCTCGTCTAAATTCGATTCCCCTGCATTGCCGTCATCGACGACGCTGTTGCTGATGATGACGTTGATTTCGTTTTTGTTTGCTTCGAACAAGAGCCGATTTCCGCTCACGTTCAATGAACGATTTACCGCCAGTTTCATAATGACAACAAACCAAAATCATCCAGTCGATAGCAAAGCCGGTTTTGTTCTGTATATTTCAGAGGGATAATGTGCATAGATAGGCAAAAAAACTTTCCAACCGAATAAATCCTATCAAAGCGGAAATGTGTTTCTCTCGAACATCAAAGAACAAATATGGCACATTTCATGAACAATCACATGAAAGCTATAAAGCAAAGAATAAATTGAAGAGACCTCATCGATCGATATCGATCGCCGACTGAGTGTTCGAAAAGAGCTAGAAGCATTAATCACTCATAGTGTGCCAGCTAAGTATTACGTTGATCATTGCGTAAACAACTCGTAATGATATTAATTAATAGTTGTCCGAAAATTAACGAATCACCCTGCAATTCTTCATCAGTTCATCTCCACTTGTTGATTGGAGGTACCCCGAACTGTCACATTGCGAAGTAAAGTGGAAGATTGATCTTTCATCAGGATCACCCCGATGAGAATATTCAGCTGAGAATAAGTCTATGCTCAGACATGGCCCAAAGGACTACTCGTGGTTTCCTTCTCGCCATTGGCGATGAAAATAACGAACACCATTCATAAAATAGCCAAGGTAGTTTTGTTCCTCATTTTTCCGAGCTGGGGCAGCTCAAAAAATTAGCTCCTGTGCGGAGAACTTTTATGATTGCAATTTACTTGCGATCACACGACTTATGCTGAACTCCGCTTCCGAAACGTTAGCTTTTTTCATTAGCAGAAAGTAAAATGAAAGTCATTTCACGAAGCAAACTTAATGGGAGAATAGGCAGTCCTCGAGCTATCGCATGATACAAAAACTTGAATGAAAAAGGAAAAAAACGAAGCTATACAACAGCTGGATGAATCAATGTGATTTTACCGTTGTAGTATAGATGATTTTTCTTACATTCTTGACTGAAGTACTTTTTATAGAAGCCTTTTCTGCTGTATTTCATCACTTAATCACGATATTATCCCTCGGTACCCCACATTACCAAACAAATTTCCATAATTTTATTGCAAGGCGTGATAATAAAGAGTTCCGCCGCTCTGCTCCGCGTCGCGCCGTCGCACACGCGGCGTGTGATCTGAGCTGATAATAGCTCAGATAGTTGTCAATGCGTTGAAAGACCTTGACTGTATTCAGATCATAGCTTAAAAGTTTATCATACTTGCTGCTGTAACTGCTGGTATTGTGAAATCTGCAGAGTCACTGGCAAAAGTATCGTAGTAGCTCAACATAGTCGCAGTTCTAACAGAAATGATGAGCCAACTTGGTCCTACTTCACAGAAAAAAATCACATTTTGCTATTTTTATTGCTTGTGTTTACAGTTTCAAGAAGTTTAATCGTTGCTTAACGAACTGTTGTGCGATTCATTTTCTAAAACTTCGTCTAATGACGTGTGGCGCAGTAGCTAGTGATACTGCGCTATAAGCACATGGTTGTTAGTTCGATTCTGGACTTAGATTAGCCTTAGCTAGACTCCATTTCGCGGGCTCACCAAACCTTCTCTCCCTCCGGCGTTGGCCAACACCAGACTTGTCTAATAGAATAGAAGGCACTGATCTGATACATAATTCGGTCATCTTCATTCATTCTATAAGCCAGAGACAAACTCAGACAGTTTGCAATGCTATCAGTGAGGTAGAATGCATTGTACGTTTATAGGAGTTATATAAATCTTAAGAACTTTACCCTTCTAGTCTTTGACACTTAATCTGTAGTGATTTTCGGCTAGCTAAAGTGATATCAATACATAATACTGAGGAACGCCAAAATGGTATTGAAGCAGGAGTCATAAATTATATTTCTGATACATGTTTTCAAACCTTTGGTGAACCACGTGCGCTAGAAGAGGTCATGGTAATTGACGCGGCTTTCTGGAGGCAATAGACAAAGTTGTCCTTCTAAAAACTGTTTTAGAAGTTGTAGAGCTCAATGTGCATTAGTCAGAATTTAATCGCTATTTGGAAAATACAAGGATAATGAAGAAGCTCGATGGATCGAATTTTTCGACTTGCAACGAAGACAAAAGAAACTGTCGTTAAAATCGTCGTTATGAGGTTTAACGCTTCGTTTCTCCAACGCTACAAAATTATCCATTTCTCACATTGCGACGTACAATAGGAAGTGGATTTCAGACGGCAATGTTTGAAGTCTGACGCACTGAGTGATCTGCGATGACGATCCTTTCAAATTCGATATCTAATCACAGAAGGCTACGATGGAATGACGTATGCAATCATTCACTACAACTTTTGATTTCTTGCTTGATCAGTGATGAAGATAAGTACCGTCACAAAATTGGCTTATAGTAAAACAGCTAGAATCCCTGCGAAGAATATTAATAAATAGATTTTGCATTGTTGCAAAGGATGAACGATCAACGATGTGCAACTGTGTCTCATTCAGAGCACTCGACTGACAACTCCCCAACGGCCTAGCAGTCCCACAAACAACTTAAATTGATCTCAAAGGTTATCAACAACACAGCTGGTTGCCTTCAAGGAATTTGCCGCTTGCACTTACAAAATTCTGAGCTGCAAACATAAGTAGACTGTTTCCTCCTTAGCAAAAATGTACAGATTCTATTGAAACGTAGTCAAAAAAGAAAAAAGGTTGAGAGGATTTACAATATTGGATTTTTCAAAAATCGAGTAGTGAAAAATATTCGGGCAAACCACCTAACGTTTCAGCGAGTTCTTCTTCAATGCCGAGTATATCCGAATTTATTGTTTCCACAGCTGTTCGTCCTAAAGTTTTGAAGCGGAGCTATTCTCAATTGTAGAAATTCATATGACAATGCCCTTCTATACGAGGCAAAAGCCTAGCTGTATTATGTTTATTTAAGAGCTTTTAGATGTGGTATAATGTTTCAGTAAACCCACTGAAGTAGAGTGATGTTCAAAACTTTTGCGTCAGTTGGGACTCGAACTCACATTTCACCTTAACCGGGAGCTAGTGCTCGTACTGTTGCACTACCGACGACCGTTTTTAACACTACGCTTTCTAGGCTACAAACACACTACAATGCACTAGCGTAGAGTGGCGTGAAAACAGGCGCCGGTGGTACAACGGTTCGAGCATGCGTCCCCGGCTAGGATGGGATGCGGGTTCGAGTTCCATCTGATGCAAAAGTTCTGCAAATCACTCTACATAACTGGGTATGTTGAAAAGCTCAATCAATTACGCCTTAACATTGAATTTATTTCCATCAAGAAAACAAGATCTCCAGCAATAGATGTCGTATCAACTGGTGTACAATGAAATGGTATTTTGGAAAAGTTGTTCTACTTCTGTGATTTCAACTAGAAGGAACAAAGAGCACTCCAAATACGAAGAAGACTGCTGTAGACAGTGGATCTGAATCAATACATCCGGAAGAAGGCGAAGAAGCCGAGATATCAACAAAAAGAAGATTTTCTAGCAGACTCGTTTTTAACCTATCAACTGAAGGAAATGCATCGACTTTTCTCAGCTAGTGGTTGTATAAAGTCTGTTTTCAAAAACAATACGGTCACGACTGACGTGAGTGTTGCGCAAGAAAAAGCAAATTGATAGATTACATTTGAAAGGTATCTGAATGGGTGCTTGTCTTTATGAAAAACTGTGGTTTTAAACACATTTTAGTGTAATCGCTTGTACACCGTTTTGAAAATATTTATTCTTCGTACAAAACTCGTATCAGTGCTTGTTCAAAGTTCGGTACCAGTGAAATGACATGACAAAGAAATGATGAGTTAAATTACAAAAGAAGGAATTAGAAGCAAACGCGAAAGACGATCCCACCAAATCATTTTACTTTGTTAAGCAGGTAGGTCGGCTATATCTCTTGAAGTTTTTTTATTTCGGGTGTTTTATTAGGACCACGCTCAAATTTCGAGATATCTCACAATTATTATTCAAGCCAACATGTCACATGGTCTCTGATTGAGCTCTTCTACAGCCCCTTATACGTATTTCGGCCATGAAAAATGCCGATCTTGCGATTTATCACTTGAGGGCGATTGTGTACATCGTTTGTTGTTGCCTACCTCTTCAAAGGGGGAAAGGGGCTCCCGAGAGGCTTGGCTAAAGACGAAGGGCCTGCCGAACTGACGAGTTGCAGGGCCGGAACACGTGTATCAAGCTGTTCAAGAGTCCATTAACAGACAACAGGACATGTTGGCTCAATTAATGATTTGAGATATATTGTAGCTCTTGTTATTCCTCGGTTGAACTTCAATGCACGAAAGATTTCATAAACTTAACTATGTATAATTGAAATTTACGTGCATTTTTCTTTAGCTTCCTGATGATATCAAGGTCTATAGCAACTCTTTACAGATGGAACAGTGTCGACGGTCGATTTAGAAAAGTGTAGAAAGACTGAAAAGAGATCATCCGGAAGGATATGAGACACTCTATGACCGGAGGATATTACTGTATTGAAGACATCAAGGAGTATTGTCAGTGGAGAATATTCATAGCGTTCAGACGTTCACGCTCGCATCAATAAATTTTAATGAATTTCCACATTTTCTGCTCATAAAGGATAAAACAAAAACGGCTATAGGAATACCAGTAGATGAGGTACGGATAGAATTGGATCGGATTATTGACGAATGAGGCCACCACCACCACCACCATTACCACCAGCGAAACGAATCGATCGTCTATTTAATGGGGACAGTTGAACGTGAAGAGAAAACGACGGCACTAAATCGTGATAGAATCGCTATCGATGTTCGAAATGGTCGGAGACACTTTGAATTTTATGTCGGATACACTTAGAAGTGGTTGACGATCGCGGATTCAAGACTAGCGCCGTCAGTGATCAGTTTTCATCGCAGTTTATTGGACTTTTCGTCTTGTCTAAGCAATTCATGCAATTAAGAAAAAACCATGAATTTAAAATTGGTGGACCGCTTGGTTAATACTCATAAAGTCGGCTATTTAGCTCTTAAATGGTAATCTATTTTGGAAATTGTAATTGAATTTCTTGAAATTTCTGGCACCTTTGTGTGTAAGTAGTTCATTTATGATGGAAAGCGTGCATGGAGCGGTTAGAGATGGAACAATTTCTTCTCAACATGTTCATGTATTCGACTCCATTGGTGGATTCAATTGGAAGTATATTTGGTCTTTACACTCAACAGTGGGAGCTCATCAATCTGTCAAATAGTGTTGCAAATCATAAGTTATTGTTTCAGGAAAAAAAAAAACTCAATCCCAGTTGACACAAACGTTTTTGCACACCACTCTACATTATTGGGTGTATTGTAACATCATACCACCTCAAGTGGTGGTCAAATAAAATGATTTCTGATTGATTATTAAAAAGTCATTGATCTGCAAGCGAGTGATTGAATGAAGTTGACAAATAAGGGTACTTCCAAATTAGGCGTCCTTCCACAATGAGCACATCTACTCATGAATTTGATATTATTGAAAACCGATTTTTTCACGAAGTTTGACATCTTCAACATCACTTATTTTGGTGCTTTGGGTAGAGATGACGTGCAGTGCATACAAAGTCGGTCGTAAGCCCGTTTTTTTTTCTCTCCGAGCAAACAAAGGCTTTCGTCACTCCAGAGTCAGTAAACTTCTACAATAATTCTCCGGGATAATGGAAAGCACTGGTACGATATATTAGCAGGCGATCAAAGGTCTTCTGTATTAAATATGCATTGAATTCTCTTTGATTTTATGAAGGAAACAAACTCATGACGCATCCTTATCGAAGCGATCAATTCCGAATGTTCTACCGTTTATTATTCAAAACTTATTTCCATGTTACGGCTTCTTGAAAGTTGGACTCGAAATTTATTCAATGATCTTCGGTGCAGAAAAGTGTAACATGTGAAAAACATGAATTCATTTGAAATTAATTACTGAACTGGTTCCACGGTGTTTTTTATGCCTCAAAAATAGAAACACGATCAAATTGGTATATGAAGTTTTGAAATGAGGTGGACAGCTACTGTTTCACAACCAGTTCTAATAACAACAATGGAGGACAGGAGCGGGATTTGAATTCAGCAAGAATAATTTTTTTGCAGTTGATGAAGGAAAGCAGAATACAGCAGTAAAATAGTAGTGAAAACGCTAAAGTGGATGAAACAGAAATTTTACTTTATTTGTACACTACCCGTCATCAAAATACACTTTAAGGATTTCGGCACTTATTGTATTTGGTTCATTTCCTCACGTTCATCCTCAGCAAAGTCCTTCAAACACTCGATATAATCCTTCAGGTGCTGTTCGAAAATTTCGTCTTTTCTCGCGAATGCCGTGGAATACTGATTCAAAGGAATCTCTTGAAATCTTGAAGATAGCCGAGCAAAGGAGCTCGCGTGATTGCAGAGGAGCATTGGGGAGAAGGGATGAAACCAGCGCCTTGCTTATCACCTTGCTTCCAATGCCTACTCTATGTTACTCACATAAAATTTTCGAAAAGCAACAAAAAGTTCTTCTGTAAATATTGTTAGTAAGACTAGCATTTAATTTATCACTTTATTTGACTCGTCATCACAGTACCTTTTTCACTGTGCGGATCCTAGTACGTCTAGTATTCAATTCGTTTTTCTTCTTCTTGACGGCGTAGAATACTAGTTGAGCGAGTGTTGTTGCAAACTTGAGGGTAGCCTTGCTGTGGCGTGTTCCATAGGACGTTGTTGTTGACTGCCGGAGAGAAGTGGGGGTGGAGATCGGATCCACGCGCGCCGTGACCAACACCACAAACACTCGGCCACGGCGCCCCAGACTAGATTAGCATTTATCGAGATTAATTGATTTATTTAATAATCCAACAGCATTACTAAGCTTTTTCGAACAGCACCTGAAGGAATATATCGAGTGTTTAAAGGACTTTGCTGAGGATGAACGTGAGGAATTGAACCAAATACAATAAGTGCCGAAATCCTTAAAGTGTATTTTGATGACGGGTAGTGTACAAATAAAGTAAAATTTCTGTTTCATCCACTTTAGCGTTTTCACTACTATTTTACTGCTGTATTCTGCTTTCCTTCATCAACTGCAAAAAAATTATTCTTGCTGAATTCAAATCCCTCTCCTGTCCTCCATTGTTGTTATTAGAACTGGTTGTGAAACAGTAGCTGTCCACCTCATTTCAAAACTTCATATACCAATTTGATCGTGTTTCTATTTTTGAGGCATAAAAAACACCGTGGAACCAGTTCAGTAATTAATTTCAAATGAATTCATGTTTTTCACATGTTACACTTTTCTGCACCGAAGATCATTGAATAAATTTCGAGTCCAACTTTCAAGAAGCCGTAACATGGAAATAAGTTTTGAATAATAAACGGTAGAACATCCGGAATTGATCGCTTCGATAAGGATGCGTCATGAGTTTGTTTCCTTCATAAAATCAAAGAGAATTCAATGCATATTTGATAAAGAAGACCTTTGATCGCCTACTAATATATCATACCAGTGCTTTCCATTCTCCCGGAGAATTATTGTAGCAGTTTACTGACTCTGGAGGGACGAAAGCCTTTGTTTGCTCGGAGAGAAAAAAAACGGGCTTACGACCGACTTTGTATGCACTGCACGTCATCTCTACCCAAAGCACCAATATAAGTGATGTTGAAGATGTCAAACTTCGTGAAAAAATCGGTTTGTAATCAATATTAAATTCATGAGTAGGTGTGCTCATTGTGAAAGAACGCCTAATTTGGAAGTACCCTTATTTGTCAACTTCATCCAACCAGTCGCCTGCAGATCAATGTTTTTTCAATAATCGATCAGAAATCATTTTATTTGACCACCACTTAAGGTGGTATGATGTTACAATATACCCAATAATGTAAAGTGGTGTGCAAAAACGTTTGTGTCAGCTGGGAATGAGTTTTTTACTTTTTCCTGAAACAATAACTTATGATTTGCAACACTATTTGACAGATTGATGAGCTCCCACTGTTGAGTGTAAAGACCAAATATACTTCCAATCAAATCCACCAATGGAGTCGAGTACATGAACATGTTGAGAAGAAATTGTTCCATCTCTAACCGCTCCATGCACGCTTTCCATCACAAATGAGCTTGCTTTGGAGTAAAGATTACTACTGCACAGAAAGGTGCCAGATATTTCAAAAAAATGCGATTACAATTTTCAAAGTAGATTGTCATTTATAGAGCTAAAGAGCTGACTTCATGAGTATTAACCAAGCGGTCCACCAATTTTAAATTCATGTTTTTTTCTAAATTGCATGAATCGCTTTGACAAGACGAAAAGTCCAATTAATTGCGATGAAACCGATTATCGACGATGCTAGACTTGAATCCGCGATCGTCAACCACTTCTAAGTGTATCCGACATAAAATTCAAAGTGTCTCCGACCATTTCGAACATCGATAGCGATTCTATCACGATTTAGTGCCGTCGTTTTCTCTTCATGTTCAACTGTCCCCATTGAATAGACGATCGATTCGTTTCGCTGGTGGTAATGGTGGTGGTGGTGGTGGCCTCATTCGTCAATAATCCGATCCAATTCTATCCGTACCTCATCTACTGGTATTCCTATAGCCGTTTTTGTTTTATCCTTTATGAGCAGAAAATGTGGAAATTCATTAAAATTCATTGATGCGAGCGTGAACGTCTGAACGCTATGAATATTCTCCACTGACAATACTCCTTGATGTCTTCAATACAGTAATATCCTCCGGTCATAGAGTGTCTCATATCCTTCCAGGATGATCTCTTTTCAGTCTTTCTACACTTTTCTAAATCGACCGTCGATACTGTTCCATCTGTAAAGAGTTGCTATAGACCTTGATATCATCAGGAAACTAAAGAAAAATGCACGTAGATTTCAATTATACATAGTTAAGTTTATGAAATCTTTCGTGCATTGAAGTTCAACCGAGGAATAACAAGAGCTACAATATATCTCATAATCATTAATTGAGCCAACATGTCATGTTGTCTGTTAATGGACTCTTGAACAGCTTGATTCTCGGGAGCCCCTTTCCCCCTTGAAGAGGTAGGCAAACAACAAACGATGTACACAATCGCCCTCAAGTGATAAATCGCAAGATCGGCATTTTTCATGGCCGAAATACGTATAAGGGGCTGTAGAAGAGCTCAATCAGAGACCATGTGACATGTTGGCTTGAATAATAATTGTGAGATATCTCGAAATTTGAGCGTGGTCCTAATAAAACACCCGAAATAAAAAAAACTTCAAGAGATATAGCCGACCTACCTGCTTAACAAAGTAAAATGATTTGGTGGGATCGTCTTTCGCGGTTGCTTCTGATTCCTTCATTTGTAATCTAACTCATCATTTCTTTGTCATGTCATTTCACTGGTACCGAACTTTGAACAAGCACTGATACGAGTTTTGTACGAAGAATAAATATTTTCAAAACGGTGTACAAGCGATTACACTAAAATGTGTTTAAAACCACAGTTTTTCATAAAGACAAGCACCCATTCAGATACCTTTCAAAGTAATCTATCAATTTGCTTTTTCTTGCGCAACACTCACGTCAGTCGTGACCGTATTGTTTTTGAAAACAGACTTTATACAACCACTAGCTGAGAAAAGTCGATGCATTTCCTTCAGTTGATAGGTTAAAAACGAGTCTGCTAGAAAATCTTCTTTTTGTTGATATCTCGGCTTCTTCGCCTTCTTCCGGATGTATTGATTCAGATCCACTGTCTACAGCAGTCTTCTTCGTATTTGGAGTGCTCTTTGTTCCTTCTAGTTGAAATCACAGAAGTAGAACAACTTTTCCAAAATACCATTTCATTGTACACCAGTTGATACGACATCTATTGCTGGAGATCTTGTTTTCTTGATGGAAATAAATTCAATGTTAAGGCGTAATTGATTGAGCTTTTCAACATACCCAGTGATGTAGAGTGATTTGCAAAACTTTTCCTTCAGATGGAACTCGAACCCTCATCCCATCCTAGCCGGGGACGCATGCTCGAACCGTTGTACCACCGGCGCCTGTTTTCACGCCACTCTACGCTAGTGCATTGTAGTGTGTATAGCGTAGAAAGAGAAGTGTGGTGTTAAAACGGTCGTCGATGGTGCAACGGTTCGAGCACGAGCCCCCGGATAGGGTGAAATATTGGTTCGAGTCTCAGTTGACGCAAAAATTTTGAACATCACTCTATTTCAGTGGGTATACTGAAACATCATATTACCTCTGAAAGCGCTTAAATAAACATAATCAGCTAGGCTTTTGCCTCGTATAGAAGGGCATTGTCATATGAGTTTATATGATTGGAAATAGCTCTCCTCCAAAACTTTAGGACGAACAGCTGTGGAAACAATAAATTCGGATAGATCGGCATTGAAGAAGAAGTCGATGAAACGTTAGCTGGCTTTCTCCGACTATTGTTCACTATTTGATCTCCGAAAAATCAAATGTTATAAATCCTCTCGATTTTTTTCTTATTTGACTACGGATCAATAGAATCTATACATTTTTGCTAAGAGAAAAGTCTACTTATGCTTGCAGCTAAGAATTTTGTAAATGTAAGCAACGACGAATTCTTTGTAGGCAACCAGTTGAGTTGTTGATTCTCTTTCAGATCAATCTAAGGTGTTTGCAAACTGCTAGGACGTTGGGACGATGTCAGTTGAGTGCTTTGAATGAGACACGGTTGCACATCGTTGCTCGTTCGTCCTTTGCAACAATGCAAAATCTAGTTATTAATACTCCTCGCAGGGATTCTAGTTGATTTTACTTCAAGCCAATTTTGTGACAGTACTTATCTTCGTCACTGATCAAGCAAGAAATCAAAAGTTGTAGTGAGTGATTCCATACGTCATTCCATCATAGCCTTCCTGTGATTAGAATTCGACTTTGATAAGGATCTTCATCGCAGCCCAATGCGTCAAACTTCAACCATTGTCCTCTGAAACCCAATTTTAATTCACGTCGCAGTGTGATCGAGAAATGAATAATTTTTGCTGCGTTGGAGAAACGAAGCGTTAAACCTCATAACGACGATTTTAACGACAATTTCTTTTGTCTTCGTTGAAGTCGAAAAATTCGATCCATCGAGCTTCTTCATTATCCTTGTATTTTCCAAATAGCGATTAAATTCTGACTAATGTACATTGAGCTCTACAACTTCTAAAATAGTTTTTAGAAGGACAGCTTTGTCTATTGCCTCCAGAAAGCCGCGTCAGTTACCATGACCTCTTCTAGCGCCGTGGTTCACCAAAGGTTTGAAAACGTGTATCAGAAACATAATTTATGACTCCTGCTTCAATACCATTTTGGCGTTCCTCAGTATTATGTATTGATATCACTTTAGCTAGCCGAAAATCACTACAGATTAAGTGTCAAAGACTAGAAGGGTAAAGTTCTTAAGATTTATATAACTCCTATAAACGTACAATGCATTCTACCTCACTGATAGCATTGCAAACTGTCTGAGTTTGTCTCTGGCTTATAGAATGAATGAAGATGACCGAATTATGTATCAGATCAGTGCCTTCTATTCTATTAGACAAGTCTGGTGTGGCCAACGCCGGAGGGAGAGAAGGTTTGGTGAGCCCGCGAAATGGAGTCTAGCTAAGGCTAATCTAAGTCCAGAATCGAACTAACAACCATGTGCTTATAGCGCAGTATCACTAGCTACTGCGCCACACGTCATTAGATGAAGTTTTAGAAAATGAATCGCACAACAGTTCGTTAAGCAACGATTAAACTTTTTGAAACTGTAAATCACAGCAATAAAAATAGCAAAATGTAATTTTTTTCTGTGAACTATGACCAAGTTGGCTCATCATTTCTGTTAGAACTGCGACTATGTTGAGCTACTACGATACTTTTGCCAGTAACTCTGCAGATTTCACAATACCAGCATTACAGCAGCAATTATGATAGACTTGCGAGCTATGATCTGAATGCAGTCGAAATCTTTCAACAGCATTGGCAACTATCTGAGCTATTATCAGCTCAGATCACACGCCGCGTGTGCGACGGCGCGACGCGGAGCAGAGCGGCGGAACTCTTTATTATCACGCCTTGCAATAAAATTATGGAAATTTGTTTGGTAATGTGGGGTACCGAGGGATAATATCGTGATTAAATGATGAAATATAGCAGGAAAGGCTTCTATAAAAAGTACTTTAGTTAAGAGAATGCCCATGTATTGAAAATCATCTATATTTCAACGGAAAAATCACATTGATTCATCCAGCTGTTATATAGCTTCGCTTTTTCCTTTTTCATTAGGTTTTTGTATCATGCGATAGCTCGGGGCTGCTTATTTTCCCATTAAGTTTGCTTCGTGAAATGACTTTCATTTTACTTTCTGCTAATGAAAAAAGCTAACGTTTCGGAAGCAGAGTTCAGCATAAGTCGTGTGATCGCAAGTAAATTGCAATCATAAAAGTCCTCCGCACAGGAGCTAATTTTTGAGCTGTCCCAGCTCGGAAAATGAGGAACAAAACTACCTTGGCTATTTTATGATGGTGTTCGTTATTTTCATCGTCATTGGCGAGAAGGAAATCACGAGTAGTCCTTTCTGCTATGTCTGAACATAGACTTATTCTCAGTTGAATATTCTCATCTGAGTGATCCTGATGAAAGATCAATCTTCCACTTTACTTCGCAATGTGACAGTTCGGGATACCTTCAATCAACAGGTGGAGATGAACTGATGAAGAATTGCAGGGTGATTCGTTATTTTCGGACTACTATTAGTTAATATCATTACGAGTTGTCTACGCAATGATCAGCGTAATACTAAGCTGGGCAAGGTGTTATCCTATCGTGGGTGTTATTCACCTTGAGTGCATTAGGGCCCTGATCGTCGGCACTACGAGTTATTAATGCTTCTAGGTCTTTTCGAACACTCAATCGGCGATCGATATCGATCGATGAGGTCTCTTCAGTTCATTATTTGCTTTATAGCTTTCATTGATTATTCATGAAATGTGCCATATTTGTTGTTTGATGTTCGATAGAAACACATTTCCGCTTTGATAGGATTTTTCGGTTGGAAAGTTTTTTTGTCTATCTATGCACATTATCCCTCGGAAATACACAGAACAAAACCGGCTTTGCTATCGACTGGATGATTTTGGTTTGTTGTCATTATGAAACTGGCGGTAAATCGTTCATTGAAACGTGAGCGGAAATCGGCTCTTGTTCGAAGCAAACAAAAACGAAATCAACGACGAGAGTATGAGTCAATTGAAGTGGTCTACAGTATTATGGTCATCAACTGTGTTGCCTACTACTGTGTAGCCCGTTCATATGACTCGATCAAAAATCTGTGAATTTGTAAATAGTCATGAGTGTGAAGCGGAACTGACCCAAGGGCCTCACTAGCCAATCGTCGAACCCAATGAACAACAACGTCTTTTTGTGAGGCTATCTATTCTTGCTGTGTTGCTGGACTAATACAAATAGATGACTTTTCAACCTACAGATTTCAAACCCTCCCTTAGGAAGAATTTGCGGCTGTACTGGAATAGTACTTTTATATGGAAATAGAACTCGAGATATTCGAGCGAAAGTGATGTCAACACGACTTGCTCATTCTCTGATTACATTTTACAGACGAATATTTTGCAAGTCAAGCGCCTAGTTGTTATTGAAAACCATGACTAAGTGGTCAGTTGCAGTCAATAACGAATAGCTGCGTCAAGTGCTCTCCAATGATTCATTTCTTAGGAACGTCTTCCTCAAGCTGAACAGTACTCCCCGTTTTTCTCCTACTTCATGACGTTTTCTTTCTTCATTTCCTTTGGCGCTTCCTTCCTCATTGCGTTGGGTAGATGAACGAAAACACAAGGAACTGATTGACGTCATCTACTCTTTCACTGTTGATTCAGATGCGGCTTGCTGTATGTAATGTACCGGCGTCGGTTGTGGTAACTGACATTAACGTTAACGGCGTCACATTTGCGTTGGCGTTTTGTTCATCTAGCTGTTCTCATTGAATCCATTGAATTTGATATGAAAGTCATCTCGTTCTCTGTTTCTGACATCGCTTTTGTGTATTAAAGAGGATTCATTCAGTTATATCAACACAGCCTTTTGCCCCAGTGCGTCCTTCTCAATTGTCTTGGATTGTTTTGATTTGGTTAATGCAGTAGTTATCGTATTGCTATTATTTCGGCGTTGAAGGGATAAGAGTCTGGGGGAGTCGTGACGTGGATTTAAGTCAGTCTTAGCCAGTGACCAATCGTGTATTACATGATACCTCAGACCAATACGTAACACTCAAAAGAATGTAGATATAACTTCTAGGCATTTAAGAAAACTGTCTCAAAGTGGACAAAGATCTTCTTGTAACGTCCATAAGGTTCCAAAGAATCTAGTCAATTATAGAAGTACCAAAGAATTCGAAAGGAACTTGATTAGATGCCATCAGCGTGGATACCTCAACTCTCGTTTGTGCATGAAATTTGCAGTTTTTACCTTGAATCATAAGTGAAACGGAGTGAACGAACTAAAAGCGGATCCTTCTGAGTGAGATTTTTCCATTAGTGAACGAAGAACTATAATTACAAAGCGGTACCTTTTGATATTAATCTCCTGAATAGGTGTAAATTTCTATGAAATAACGTTTCAGTGTTTCATACAAGAACAGAAAACCAAACTTATGATTTATTTATTTCAATAAAACTAAATTGTACACAACGAAGTGGATGCAATTTAAAAAACAAGAGGATCTAAAGACATTATGGATCAGATCTCACAAAAGCTACCCGAACATAGAGAGAATAACGACTGACTGGAACTGCTGTCTCTTAATCCACAATTTTTTGGTCCAAAAAAGCAGGAACTCCTTAAGCATCTAAGTAATTTGACGAGGATTGACTTTCTTTATCCATGAGATCACGAGCTCTTACGGTCCTTTACTGGGTCACTACCGTAACCGCCATCAGACTGGCTGGAACCGCTCAAGGGACGACGAGTTTCTCGACTGAAAATAATCTTTGTAGATCACTTATTTTCACTTTTTTATTGTTTGAATTTCACTCAACCTCTTCTCTATCAGTTCAGTAAAATCGCCTTCTCTTATTACTTGATTTGCTAATATTTCTCACTTTATGGCCTGACGTTTTCAAACAACTTTTTAGCTCTGTGGCGACCGTAAAAAGAGATTTTCGATGCCCACGGTTCTTCAATTTGACCCTTCAAGACCCTCCAAAACTATTTTCGGAAGCTTTTCAAACATTTCAAGCTTTTCTTAGATCTCTTCCCATTTCGTGAATAAAAAAGTAGAGGACTAATTCAAGAAATCACATTCGCCGCTTTTTGCCGATTTCTAACTTTTTGAAAAGAAGCTCATTTTGCTGTGGTTTTTAGTCAAGCTGTGATTAGTTGTTAGTCAAAGGGTTGGAAGTCTCTTTATCTCTATAGAAAATGACTTTTTCCTAAAACCCATTCTAATGAATGCGTTTTAGCATGATCATAAGGATGATGAGATCCGAGAATATCTTGGAGCCTAAAATGGCTTCGAACCAACGATTGCCTTCTACGTGGCTCACTAACATTCCCACTACATCATCGAGGATCTCGCTCTCCTTTTCTCTTAGCAGTATTTAACCTACTACGTTGTTGCCAGCAATCACCTGCTATCAGTATTGATTTAGGGAAAAAATCGGCATAAACCCCAGTTAATTTGAACTCGTTGATAAAATCATAAATTTATACTTTAATCATTGTCCAATTTTTATTCTAATGCTAAGAAAGAACATAAGAATTAAAGTGCTGTAAATGAAATAGGCGGTGAATAGAGTTTGGCGTTTCGTTTCACGCAATTTTTCATTGAACCAGTAAAATATTCTTATGAGATTCAAAACACTTTCTGAGATTCTATCAGTGTCAATATTTACTCAGTTGCCTAGACCGTCATAACTCAGTCATTCGTCTACTAAACGTGCATCGTTTCCACTCAAACGCAAACGTCATTTACTCTGTAATGTAAGTAGTGTGATAGAGTTATTTGAGTGCATAAAAAAAACGTACCAGAAATTACTACGAGCTCGTTTTATACTTCGAACGAGTTGTTGTTTCAGTGGCACTTGACAACACGTAAGGTGGTATGTCGTGTCTATAAAATAATTATTAGAATTCTATAAATAGAATTCAAGAAAGCGAAACTTCCACAAAAACAAACGAACGACAGCAATCACTAGATAGAAAAACGATTGCAAATTAGAGAAAGTTAGATTTATCTGAGACTATATCCACAACTGTACGATCAGACGATATTAGTTGTGCGATCTTTTCCCACGAAAATACCACTGAATACCTCTTCATTCGACTGTTTTTATAATCACATAACATGTTTTGTAGAGAACTTATACAGTACTAGACGGGCTCGTTTCGCCCTTGCACGCTCATCAGTAGCACGGTGCCTTTTGGTTCAGGTTTTCTGAACGAGGTCTATAGAAACAGCCGAAGAGATATGAATCACTTTATCAGCCACGAGCTCGACTGTTGGTCACTGTAATGTTGGGAGATTTAGCACCCGACTCTGCGGTGATTTGTTATTCGGCGCCGATTCCACCATAAGTGGGAGTATATCTACAAAGGATTTGGCTGAACTGAAAGGCACTGTGTACTGAAGAGCCTGTAAAGGCGAGAACGGGCCCGTCTAGCACTGTATAAGTGCCCTACCGGACCTCATAAAAGGATCAAAACATGCTATGTGAATACCAAGAAATTTTCAGCTACTCGTTTTTTTATGCAGAACTTGTAAGGTAAAAAGTTTTCGGCGCTGATCAACACATGAGGAATGTGTCGTTCAATCGACTCCATTTGTAGGGTGATTGATTAAAAATCTGTATTGTACAGTGGCTTGCGGTGCCTTGCTAATGTACCATGTATCGTTATTTTCCCAAGCAAGTCAACCACCGTTTTGCCAGAATCAAGGATAAGAGGGCTTGGTGAGCCGGGAAGACGTGATTAAACCAACTACAGCGTGCTTATCACATATCTGTCCAAGAACTGCATTACGCAAGTCACACAGCAGTTATGCAAAGGTTAAATATTTCATTATGATGGGAATGAAGTTTTTTTTGTCTGAGAAAAGTTTCTAGGTACTCAAGCAGAAGTCACTGTTCTTTTATCAGGTGTCTGTATTAGCATTATTTTAACATCGAAAATTTATTCATTAAAAAGATCAACCCTCGGCCTTCTCTAGTCAGCTATGAAACATATTACAGAGGATTGATTGAAAACCTCATTACCATTTGAAGATTTGTCACTGTCCTTGGAATGAACGATGATGAATGATGGTTCGTCTGGTCGATCGTCCTCAACCTGCACCTCGTTGATTGGAAGTGCACGCATCCATTTCATCTAAAACTTCTCCATCAGCAAAATGAGAATAGAATCGAACAAGAATCATTGAAAAACAACTCAGAGCCTTCTCAGTAGACGGCTGAAATGCGAAGTTTTATGTTATTCAATAATCTACGATTGTAACTACTTGGAAATGAACAATATAAAAGTGCTCAGAGCACGAAGATCGATTTACTATACAAAATGATCACAAGAATCAGTTATCAAGTGGGTTCCGTTCGCAGCACAATGAGCTTGCCATCAATCTACAAAATTTCGAAGAGATGAACGCTTCATGTAGCAGAATAAGGATAAGATATCAAACCCTTGAAGTCCACGTGACTAGTGCCCCTGTACATCCCACTATACGCTCAGATTCAGATTTCGACTATTTATATTGCTCGACTAAACACTTTCGATTCAAAAAAAATCACGAATGATAAGCTATCAATGACGCGGTACAGTTAGAATTTTCTTTCTGTAGACATCCACTATCGATTTCGCCGATGGAAATGTTCAGAGTTGTGTTAGGAGTAAAAAGAAACGAACTATATAAGGGGAACACTGAGTTAATTCTAAAAACCATGGTGATAACACAATATCACGTGCTATCACTATAAATTACGTCTCCTCATCTCTTATACAAAGGTAGGGTTCAGTGTGAGGCATGGGCCACTGATGTAACGGGCGACACTTCCAAATCGTACGTATAGCACTGACGTATCAACCTCGAAAGGCTCCAAAAATTTTCAAAAACTATACTTAAAAAATTAGCATTAGAATGGAACAAATAAGATTTTTAATTGAAAATAAATCAGCAAGTGAAAAGCAAATTATAATCTTATCGGATTCAATTCCAGACTTCTTTATTCAATTTTCCTTTCGCTAGACAGTGGTCAGGATATGGTCGGTAGGATCTCGAGGGGATTTGAGTCAAGCTGTTTTATCCATTTGTTTTTGCACTTCACTGACCCCTTTTTGCTATGAATAATGGAATCTTATTATTGGATCGGATAGAAAGCTTTATTTTTAAGCGCTTTCCAAATTATAACATCATACCATTGCTAAAAGCGGTTAAATAAAATGAATTCTATTAGATCATCCAGTATACAATATCCGTCAGCGTGACTGAGTTGATGGTTGGCTGATGCGTGGTAGCGTAGAAAGAGTGGTGGCAATACAGGCGTTGGTGGTGCAGGGGATAAAGCACGTGTCCCCTAATTGAGTGAAATGCGGGTACAAGTCCCGGTTGACTCAAATATTTTGCACATTACTCTACATCACTAGGTATATGATCTGATTATCGCTTGAATCTTCGCGTATACCAACTTCAATTTGGGCTTTGCAACTATTTATAGGTTTTTTTTTTCACTAACACTTATGTAAATAGTTTCCCTGTAATAAGAATTCGAAATTGAGGTTGTTTCTAAATCGTTGTTGAAAAAATCTTCGTCTATACTACAGTGCTATGGTGTGCTGAACACAGCAAACAAGACTCACAAGGATAATTTTCGAAAAAAGAAACAAAAGGAAAACAAACTAACTTGTTAACTCACCTTACAATCTCTGCGAATATTTCGTGGGAGTAAGAGAACGATAGTTTGAAAAACAAAAATCACATATTCGAGCAATGATTTTTCAGTATTTAGCCATTGGACATGAGCGAATATCAACAAATCTCGAATATCAATCCGCAAGCCCTTCAATAAAAGCGGTAAAATTTGAAGAAAAATTGTCCACACAGTTGAGCACGTTCACCTTTTCCTTGAACAGCAACTCGTTCTGTTTACGAATAATGGCGATATGAGGTGCATACTCCTCATGAATTCGCTGCATTTCATTCACATATTCAGCCAATGTTTGCATTTTCTGAAGCGCTATCTCGACCTGAAGAAATGAAAGAGGCATTTCTGGAGATAATTTGGCAATCAAATAGCACTGGGTTTTGGATTAAGGAAGAGTAGAAGGCTATCGACTCGTGAAACTTCATCAAGCTTTTTCTGAGAACAAAAAGTTCTACTTTCGCTTTTTTTCAGAACAAACTGATTTATAGACGCTAATAAAGGATGAAGCTCTCAGCGTTGATCAATTCCTGAGGGATGCGCCATGGGATTCGTCTTTAATTTCTAATTTCGTTTGAGGTGATTAAATGCATATTTGGCCTCTATAATGACTCGCGGTGGCCTCCGCTGGACCTAGTCACCCTGCTGCTTATCCCCACGGACAAGTCTGAGACCAGTGTGGTGCAAATTTACCGACCCCGGAGGGATAGGATGGCATGGTGAGCCATGAGCGCGAGATCGAATCATTAACCTCGTGTGAGACGCAGAGCACCTCTAACCACTGCGCCACATGCGTAACTGATTCATATGCTTCATAAATTTAAAGGTTAATTATTATGAACAAACAGAGCTCAAAATACTGTACTTTCATTCAATTAGGGGAAAAATGTATATGGCTAAGACATGCAAAGTAATTACTTCAATATTCAAAGAGTACCTCTGGTGTATAAATGTAAAAATAGTAGCAAAAATTCAAAAATAAACTACTAATAATACAAAATAGAAATGAAATTGGCAGTCCTGAATTCTAGGCATTGACTGAGCTAAGCGTAAACGTGCCGGATCTTTGAGGGTACACGGGATAGAGTACCTGTTTAGCCTGTAGACTATCCTGATCACAGCAAGACTGTATGGCTCTCAACAATAAAGGGTACTGTACAACTCGTTGTACTGGTTTGATCATACGTGACTCGTAAGAGGAGTGTTGTTCTTTTGAACTGTTCGCTGCCTGAAAAAATAACAGTCAAACATGTTGCTGTTGTAGATTTTTTCCAAAAATAACAGTGGACATAACGGAATTAATTCTGTCCGATTTTCCCTCCATTTTTGAATGAGTAGCTTTTCAAATAGATATAATTTCGTCAACATATCAGCGACAATCAATTAATTAGATTCTGAACAAAAACACTCATGCAATTGTTTGTTTGAGTGCAGTCAATTTTATTCCAGGAAAATAAAAGCTTAACCAGGTGAACAGTATGGACATGAATCTACGCAAATAATCTACAAATTTTTATTTAAAAATTTTCGTAGCAGCGTCATGATGCTATAATTGTGAAATCAAGAATGCTGAGTGATATGCAGGATTTCCGACGCCAGACCGAGAGTTGAACCCCCGCTTTATCCATGTCTGAGCGCGTATTACCACTACACCATCAAGGCCTCTACTCTGCTATAACTTTTTTTCTATGCATTATAAGTAAAATATAGTATAATAAACTGCAGTCGTTAATTCTAATTGATAACTCACAAACTTGATTTCAAGCCTTCAAGTTTGTACTTATGAATATTACAAGTAATAAGGAAAACTTCCTATGAAGACAATGGAATACGAAGTGGGCAAAATTATGATGCATATTGATTTTCAGCACATGTGCTCGCTTCGATCAATAACCTAGAGCTAAAGTGCTCAACACGTTGGGTTCCACGCTGATTTTGTGCGCGGCTAACGAAGCTCGTTACGATGACAATGTGGTAGTTTCCCAATGAAATCTGAATTCTTATCGTCACTCAAGAGAGTTTAATCGTCAGTAAAGGAGGCTATATTTGGTTGGAACATGTCAAAACAATCATGAAACAACGAAATGTTCTTCAAAGTAGTACTGCACAAATGCGATGCGATTTCAGCGATAAATCGGTGGAATTTTTCGAAATTAGAAGACGTTGGGAGTTGAAGCTTCTATAGAGTTGTAAAAGAGACTTTACTCTACTGCGTTATGAGTGAAAACTTTTTGTAAATCCACTTGAACTCTATATGAATGTCGTTTCATCGCCGCAACCTGAAAATCCTGCCAATGCTTTTTTCTAAACAACATATTTTTTGGAAGGAAAGCTCCAGATGCTTACGAGAAAAACATATTTCGGACTCTTATGGAACAATTTCATGCTTTCTTGTTCACATTTATCCACATTTCATTCACGTTTATCATTCATTCCTAAATCAAGAGCAGTCACCTCTATTCATTGCTACGAATAGGAGTCCGTATAGTCAATATAATGTCGTAAAATTATAAATTATATTAAAAGTATGTACTTCCGAATAAAAGTTACGAGATAAATCTTTTAATTTCGGTATAATCTCAGACATATACCTCAAAATCATCACTGTGACGGAAAATTACAGGCAATGGATAGTTCGCCAAGAACAGTGTTGTACATTGCATGCGATGCCACTAAACTTTCCCCAATTTTCCATTATCAGCGTATTTGAAGAGTTGGGACCTTTATATAATGTAGAAATTACGCTGTTCTATCCTTTCAGCGAGAGAGCATGTGACGCAGTGGTAATAGGTTCTCTATGTCGCACACAAGGTCGATGGTTCGATCTCGTGCTCATGGCTCACCAAGCCATCCATCCCTCCGGGATCGGTAGATTGGTGCCGGACTAGTCTCAGACTTGTCTAGGAGGTTAAGCAGCACTGACTTGATTCAGCGAGAAGCCATCGCGAGTCTTCGTAAAATCCAGATGTGCAGTCAATCATCTCACCCAATGTTAAAAGTTGAAGACGAATGCATGCCTATCCTTCACGAATTGATCAACACCGAGAGCTTTATCCTTTAACTTTTTATCCTTTGAGAGCTCTAAGTATTTTTATCACCTTATATTGCGCTATGATCACCTTCTATCAAGCCAACATTTGCCTTTGGACAAGGGCGCTGACTTAGGTGTTCTATGCATTCCTTTTAATTGATAAGTCTCAGGACTAACTATTGTATTTTGTCGGGTTTTAACCTCTCAAAATAACTTCAGCAGAATCTTCTGCATCCGGCTGTATCTGCCCATAACTGCATGAGAGAACTGATCTGCTATCTACTTCCGATGGATTCCATTCGCCCTTACTCATGTGAGTAATTTATCTTCTGCATAGCATACTCGCAGTGCCGAAGGAGAGATCGGCGATGAAACTGATAACATCATGGAAGACAGTGCATCTGTCGCAGATACTGGGTCATGTAAAGCTCTCTCATCCAAAATCCTGCCCTTTGATGACGACAAGCAGGTGTTCAAAGCGACCTAATGCTCACATGCATGGAGCTACTCAACTTTCGTGAATTGTCCCTGATCAATCATTACAAGCTGCTTGAAGGGCAGGCAAATATGTGTGATGAATAGAAGAGAGCTGGATCGAAGAAGACTATAGTGTAGTGCTGTTAAAAAGGGTACAAACGTTCTGAGTGGAGAGTTTTTAGCACGTTTTTGATCAATATCATTGCCCAAGTTTTTGACTGTTAAATATATTTTCAACAAAATATTCATGGCATCAAAGAAATAGGAAATTTTGGTGGCGAAAATGCAGAAAATGGGCTTTTTAGATCTACGTTTGCAAAATCTTTGAAACAAATAGAAAAAAATAACAGTCAAAAGGCTTTGCCCTTCCAGGTATGCACCATTTTCAAAAAAGGAATTTTTTGGGATATGTGCATTTTCTGAGGGAAATTCGCTTATAGAAATCTCTCCAACTATATTCAATCTTTTCGTGCCGACAAAGTATACTCAGAATACAAATTCAATTTTATAGGATTGAACAAAGTTCGCGGCGGAGCTGAAACAACGCACTCCTAGAGCTAAAAGTCAGAAGTATAAAGCTGGCGTCGAAGAATCCTTGAGGGATGTGCTATGCATCTGCCTCCAAATTACATACTCGTTTGAGGTTAATATCTGCATATCTGGCCTTCACAATGACTCGCTGTGGCCTACAGAGATATTGAACCAGTGCTGTTTATGTTCCTAGACAAGTTTGGCACAAATTTAGCGATGCGAGGGGATGGAAAGCTTGGTGAGCTATGAGTACGACATCGAACCAATGACTTCGTGCACGATGCAAAACACATCTAATCACTGTGCCACTTGCGCTCTCGACCACAAGGTCATGTTCTTTTTCCTAGTAAAGCTTAATATTAAACGCTCCCCATAAATAAGGTTTAATTATGAAATTTCCAATTTTCGAGCTCTTGAAAATTACTAATTGTCTCAATGAAAAAGCATTGCTGAGTGGAAAAGGAGACAAAGTACGATCACATATTCACACGATGCGACTGCATTCCACTCAGTTCGTAAGGATAAGTAAACCTTATCAAAGAAGCTGGGCGGTCTTTCCACTGTAAGTATGTTTTTATGTGTCCCTTCAGTACTATTCTATCTAATCCAATTTAGAATATCACTATTTAACAACAAAATTCCGCTGTGAAGTCCAAAAAATAGGCTACGATTGCAAAACCTTTTAGATTATTGGTTGGGAATACGTGATATGAAAGCTGAACCACAAATCTAGCGTACCATAAGAATTGACACTTTTTAAGCTATCGAACGACTATGACAAACGTGAACAAAAAAGAAACAATGTTAAATAACTATTGGAAATGTGTTCGTTTCTAGAAAGGTGTGGTTTCTCTTGTTGAAAAATAGTTTATTTCTCAACAACTGGTGTTCTTTCAATCACAAACGCATAAAAATATTTATAGGATTCTCTGCAGTAATATTTCATCATTGGATAGTGATGGTGTTTGCTTCGAAACTTAATTTAGCCAAGTAATATCTCCCCAATTTTCACTATTTGTGCTTGCGCCGTATGGAACTCTGGTGCGCGACGAAACGAACCATAGGTTCCATATATGACCCATATGGTTCCCAACGCGTTAAAGTTATAATATCAGATTTTGAGAATAACAAAAAAATTTTTGTGAAAACAATTCAAGGCCTCGACTTTCAACAATCCTTGATGCTTCCGGAAGATAATAGCTTATACAGAGTGCCCTTGATAAGGTGATTAAAAGTTGTCAATATGCTTTTCGTTTCCAATGGTTTCAACAAACTCGACGTTATTGGATCCAGAAGACGAATGTAGTTTGAAATTGTGATATGAAATTGTGATACTTAGTTGGAAGTAAACGAAAAAAAATTCGGTTTGTCAAAAGCCACTCAATATTTTTCCACCGGCTGTGCCTTATAGGAAGGATAAGTGATATCAATGCTGTAAAGCTTTATGGGGAGAACTTATTCATAGCAGAATCACTTTTTGAGAGCACTCATAAAGAGATTAGTAAGTTTTTTGCAATAATGCACTTTACTTTCAATGCAGTTCTTAAAGAGCCCAAAAATAACGTTAATATTGCATGCGTGTATAAGTAAATACACTTCGATGCGTTAATGCCGACAAAAAAGCCTACACATCTCTACATACATATATTGCAAAGCGCACCTATTATTAGGTACCATTGATTACGTATTTGCCCCTGGTTCAAACACGCTTCAGCCAACCCAGCTTTTCATCCCCGCAAGATGTGGAAGCCGACCTGTCTGGGAAGAGATTCTCTACGATTCATAGAAGCCGTCGATTATCTATGATGGAGACCTGTGGTAGCTCTAAACCTATCCCAAAACATCACTCCCATTAGCTGTGAAGAGAATTAGTAATAAAGAAAACAGAGGTTGCCGAGCCCTCGTGATGATTCGAAGATTTTCGTAAATGACGGATGCGGGGGTTTTGGGATAGTAAAAGCAGTACTGAGATGCATAGTTTGCTAAATCACGTCATTTGAGCAGCTAAAAAATTTTTTTCACATTATTGATCTTTATGATTATAGTTGTGTCTCAACAGTGCTTGAAGTTTCCAGCCCTTTATCGCTGGCAGGTGACATCTTTTGATTTGTAAGAAGCTGATCCCTAGAAAGTGTGGTGTTAAGTTCATAGGACCGTAAGGATATGATTTGGTTGACATAATACTGGAACGAATGAGGGCCATATGCATATTGAACGGCACCATTATTACTTCGTTATCCGCTCATCAAAAGCTCATTCGAAGAGGAAGGATGCACAAACATGCTCATACACGCACCTCCAAACTAGCCAGCAAATCTTTTCTAGATGTGAGTTCTTGCAAGAGTCGTAGATAAGCGGCCGCATATTCTGCATAAATTCTAAAATCACCACATCGATTCACGAAAAGAGCACAGACACGAATGATGGCGTCCTGAAATTTGTGAAATTACATTCAATGTAAAAATATCGAGGTTCACGGCGGATCAGGTGACAAAAATTCCCATTAACTCACCCGAACAAGTGGCCGAGAACTCAAATCCCGACTTCCAATGTCACCCACAGCCTCTTCCAGTGCGTCCAAAAAGGAAGTCTAAAAACTCGAAATTTTTGGACTACCTATCGATCATTGATTAACACATAGATCTGTTCCAGTTCGAGTTTCCATTTCAGTGAAAATACCTCTCAGAATTGCGCAATAATCTCTCCTTGAGAGTTCGATTGAATTTCTTGAGCCCTTTTCGAAGTAATGCTTTCAATTTATCTAACCGATTACAGTTTGGACTGATTTTTTGTTCCCGCCTGAAGCTCTGATCAGAATAAAAAGCTCAGCACTATGAGAATAAAAATCATGTTTAGACGTCAAAACACATCATGCTAAATGAACAAATCTTATGACATGATTTTTCAATATGACTGCTTTATAACTGACTGGCACACAGAAACTCGACCATGAAGAAATGGAACCCACTTTTCACCATTACCGGGGACGAATGCTACTACTACACCACCAAAGTCACCGGTTTGGAACTACTCGATCTTCAATATGAACTTTAACCTTTTTTTCGTTGTCCAAAAGGAAATGAAGGAACGCCCTTTCATGCTGGACAAGAACTTTGTGTTATTAGTCATTCGAAGGTATTAATCCCGGGGAATTGTTGTACGTGTCCCCCTACTGAAAAGGGCTCTTTATAGCGCTCTAGCATTCATGACAAGAATATGTTTCATACCGGATGTACGCTCTTATTTTTATCAAGTTGACAATGCGCTGAAAAGAAAAGAAAGCACTTGAACATGAGGAGAAAATCTTCGACTTTCAGAGTCATACGCTTTACTTGAAGGTTTTTTTTCAAAAAAGAAGAAAAATCCGCTCTACATATGTGAACCGTTCCAACGCAACTGCTGGTTGCGTATCGATTCACGGCCACGCACACAAACTAGTCGACACGAAAACGCGTGATGTATGTAAAACTCAACATCATTTTCCCTGCCACACTGTAATGAAATGGTCTTTTCAGAAAATAAGCACAGCGCTGGAATCGTTAAATCCTACGCCATAAAATGGTGGCGTATAGTTCAATGGAAGAGTTCTGTTACGCGAGAAATATGCGTGTGTGAAGCATAAAACTTTTCCTTTCGCTACACCGCTGTAAAAAAGCAATAGACAAACACATTTTTAATTTTTTTTTGAGATTTAAGCTATCGATCAATTATTAGCAGTCTGAGCAAAGAGTGTGGTGACTAAATATAAGCGTGGTAATCATAGAAGGAGGAGGCGCATCTGAAACATTATTTTCATTTTGAATGTTACAGCGCCGTAAAATGTCTTTCCAAAAACTAGCATTCACAGCAGTCTGTCGAGATTAATGCTTTCGAAATAATTACTGACACTCTCATGAAAAGTTCTTGTCCAGCAGACACTCGTCATTCTTCATTTTCTCCCGGAAAACGTTAAGAGCCATATGAACTACGATTGCTGACATCTTCGACAGTTCATTGAATTTTTGTGTTTACTACTCAATTTTCTTAAATGATTAAATCCTATAACGACCTTGTATGTTTTGTTTGATCAAATGTATATTGTCTTCTTATTTATGCTTCTAGCGGTAGTATGATGTTATTGATATACCCATTGATGTAGAGTGATAAGCAAAACTTCCGCGTCAGCCAGGACTCGAACCCACATCTCATTCTATCCGGGAGCACGTGCTCCAAACCGTTGTCACTACTGGCGCCAGTTTTGCTCACAAGTCTTTTTGCGCTACAACGCATGTGCCTGTCAACAATTAGCCGTCAACGGCCTAGCCCAGGTAGTCGCTTATCGACATTGAACCCATTCACGTTGACAAATATTGAATATTAGATGGCTAAATATAATACCTTTTTATTTCAATCGCTTCTAGCGGTGGTATGATGGACGCTTCCGGATAGAGTGAAATGTGGGCTCGAGTCCCGCCTGACGCGAAAGTTTTGCTTATCGCTCTACATTAATGGGTATATTTTTACTTGGTTTCCTATTAGAGTACAACAAGTGTGAACTGTACATGAAGTTCTCAATTTAACACTTTTATAGTGGTGCTAAGGTGTTATAACTGTGACCCCGAGGATGCTAGAGGTATACAAAACTTTCGGCTCTGAGTGGGAAGCGTCCAGTACGGGTGAAAAGCAGGTTCATTTCCCACTCCAAAAGTGGAGGTTTTGCATACCACTCAGCATCTCTGGATAAATGAGATATGGTCACTGGGAAGCTTTTAAACATACAGCAAAGTCACTAGATTGATACTTTTCAACATTCAAAGTACCATGTCCTATTTTTATATGTCTATGGAATTAGAATATTGCTAAGTAATTGCTGTCTCAACTGACCTGCATTTTTTGCAATCTCAAAGCAGATTCCATTATTTCGCGAACGGATGGAATGGATAGGTATCGATCAATCATCTAGAATGAATGATTTCAACAAGAAGGATTCAAAAAAACTCGTATCGATCAGACCTCCTTCAAATCTTCAACGTATTTCTTTTCAGTTTGGACGAGTTCTTCAATGCTGCGTAGGAGTTTCTCCTCCGATTTGATTTGCGAAGAGGCTAACTCGGACAGCGGCATTGATTTCAGTGGTCGTTGTATTTCATGAGAGACGTTCTAGAATTGGATCAATTGAAAAAAAATGGCAAGATTACAAAAAACTTTACTACTTCCACACACTTTTCATTGAGCCGCCTTACGAGGTTTGGTAATGCACCTTAGTAATATGCGGCGGCTTCTCCTGTTTCATCAGCATCATACGCCTCACACTACGAGCAGAAGAGGGAGAAGATGTCACAGTGCTAGTTAAGTGAATTATCATGTGTTGCACCATCCTTCTTTCAGTTAATTGACTAACACTGTGGTCATAGTATGGAGGGTGTGATACTGTTGAGACGGGGAAACTGTCGATACGTGCGTATATCGCTAAGAAGCAATACGAAACTTAGTAAAGGATCGATAAAAAATCTGTGGAATTCTGTGTCAATGTTCTCAAGGTTTTTAGAAATTGGTCGAGCGAAAGGCTAATTTTACATGTTAGCAGCCGCAATATATTGGCAGGGATATATTGGCAGCTGGTGCGACACGTAGTAAATCACTTGACTAGCACTGTGGCATGTTCCCCCTCTCTAATCTTGGTACAGGGCGTGTGCTAATGAAGAGACGGGCGAAACCGTCGAAACGCTTCACACTTCTCAAAATTTATCTGCTTTTGACCTTCGTGGTTCGGTCATAGATTTTTTTTCTCCTCTGTTTAAAACCAACTTCTCTTTGCTGATTTTTTAGGAAGCAGTTTCAAAAACAGGTTTCAATGCTTGTTTTAACAAAATAATGCTCGCTGTGAGAATAAGAAACTCTGATCACCAGTAAATAAGAAAGTACGAATAGGTAAAAGACAACGAAGTGCCTAGTAGGCAGGGTTTTTGGGAAGAAACCCTTGCCCTTGGAGCTCTTTAGCACACAGACACTGTGAAGCTGATTGAATGTCACTGTTTTCCCGCGCGATATTTCTCATTAAGCAAGTTTACCATGTTTCTAGCATGATTGTAGATTAACGCCTCAGGCAAAAAGATCAATTGGTAATGGTCATTTATACTACATTTGCAGAATAAGAAATCAAAAGTGATAGTTCATGAATCAGTTTGACGCAGGAAAAAAATTCGTGAAAGAAGTCCATATTCTAAGTCTAGTCAATTTTCAAAAAAGAAAAGAGTAAGGTCGGTGCTCGTATCAATATTCCTCCTACCTTAATGGATTGTGAGTCAAATTTTAATGGACCACGAGTCTTTCGAAGACGAATGATTCGCCCCTCCCTCAGCATTCTCTCCACATCGGCCGCCGAACTGACCTTAAACGAACAATGCTCAAAGATTTGTGAACTATTTATGATGAAAACTTCGATTTATACAAATGAGCAATATGATCAAACATTGCGACATCGGCTTACCTTTGAAATCAGTTTTCCATCAACACTAACTACTTGGTCACCAATGTCAGCTCCTTCAGGTGCATAGGATGTCATTCCGCGCACCTGATTGAAAGAAAAAATTACTCGATAACAAGTAGACAGATATTGAGTTGTTCCATTACTCCTTGTAAATTTTGATTCTTTTCTTAAATCAATTATCACTTATTTATCAAAACCATTTGATTAATATTACAATCGCTGTCATGATCAATGATGTGAAACCATTTGGGCGGAAAAGATTGAGTGATTCCCTCCCACAAGAATGGGCTGGTGATCAAAGAAGACGATAAAGTCACTATAAGCTGGTTGTAGGCTTTGGATTTCTTTTCCTTCAGATGCTGCTGCTTTGGGGAACAGAAGAGATGATAGTTTGATGGAGCAATATCAGGGTTATACGGTGGATATGGTACAGTGGTCTAGCCCTTTTTTCCCAAAATGTGGCCAGTCGATACTGCATTGTGAGATGGTTGGCAAATTCATGAGGTGTACATCGACACATCTTTTTGCGGTAGCCCATCTGATTTAGATGGAGAGCGATTATGTTACAGCTGCCTTTACGTGTCTGCCCAAATAAGAATACATTTCTCAACATGCCTCAGCCCTTTAGCAATAGCCCAAATAGAGATAGAAAAAATCGAAAAAAAATAACACGAAAGAAATTACGGGGCAACCCATTACTAGCAAAATGAAATTTCCGCTCAGCCGGTCAAATATCGACATGCGATGTTTAAGGACAGATGGAAGCCTGTATGTAGGTGGTAGGTGCAAGTCAGATACTTGGATGGTTCACCTCGACTAGTCGTGCGCTACTCTGCTTAATTTCCATTCGTTTCTCTCCGGCGTAATTGTTATCTATGGGGGGAGGGGTCAAATTTCGCATACGATGACGTGAACGAGACCCATTCTGTGATTTTAGACTCGTTGCCATCTGTAAATGCAGGTGCTTGACGTTAGCCACAAACACGTCCGGCCCATCGTTTCAGTGGTCGTCCAAGAGGATCCATGCAATCTTTTGTGGTCCAGCTCACTGTAGTTTTCGTCCATTTGTCTCTTCCCCTTCTTCACATACCATGTGAAAGGCCCATCTGTGTTTCGCTGTCGATGTCTATGCATTTCTAGATCCCGATGATAGGATAGTTTTCGCCAATCCAAAATGGGCAAAATGACTAGACGTTCAAGTGCCGGTTAAATTTTAGTCCTGTTTATGCGTAGTCCAATCCTCTTCCTCGTCTCGTTGAGTCTTTTGAGCATCGTATCTGCTTCATTAGTTTTTTTTTTTGAAGAGAAATCACGATGTCATCTGCTAAATGGAAGCATGATATAGGCATTCCCATCAATACACATTTCTTTTCATTCCAATCGAGCGACCTCATCTTCACCAGAGTGTGGCGGCGAACAACTTCGGAGATAAGGTGTCGCTTTGCTGAATCCCTTTCCGATGGGTATGGTAAGAGGTCGATGGAAAACCTGTATTTTTGCGCTACAGTTTCAATAGCAGTCAGCTAATGCTCTTGAATAGGACGTATCTAAGCCTTGCCTGACGGGCAGTGATAGGATTGTAATCGCTACAAGAAACAGATGGCTAAGACGACAGACTCCAATATCCGTGACTTAGTCTGGATGTGGCCGACGCAGAGTGGTTTTGTTGAGATCTTGCTTGTTCAACTAGATCTTATGTCTATGCCCTTCTCTGTAGGCAGTTTGCGCGCAAAGTTCTAATGGTCCGAGATTTTTTTTCTGAAGGCATAACTTCGTATGTCCTGCGAGAAGCGCATGTAGATAATGGTTCTCAGTTTTAAGGAAGCTGTCAGTGAGTTAACCGATCTAAGAGCTCTGCCTCTCTTCGTGTTTCTTATCGCAACTAACTTCAATCTGTAGAATCCCGGGTGGCTAATTTTAATGGTGATTTTGAAGTCCAAGACAGTACTTGTGAAAAGGTAAAAATTGGTGAATACTTTTCATTAACAACCACATCATGCCGTAAGAAGGCGGCATTTTCATCTATGAGAGCGGATAGTGGCGCATAATAGTTGCATCGATCTCGACAGTAACTAGTCGGACTCGATCTTTTTTGAGCTTTACCCAATAATTTTTTGCCCTTACTGGTATTTCTCTTTCTGTGAAGATCTTCCAAGGCTGGAATTCGTTATCAGCTTAATCAAATGTGTCACAGTAGGACTGAAATTCACTTCCTTTCTCTTTTCAAGACATAGATAGGGATGCGATCTAAACCCCTTGTTTGAGGGACTGATGCTAGTTCGGCACAAACTTTGAGTTCATCGACAAGCAGCCTGTGGTCTGGTCGAATCTCCTTTTATCTCTGTCATATAAGCAGAGGATTATTAAACAAATTCTCGTCGTTCACGAGTTTTCTTATTTTTCTTGTACGATGACAGCAAATCTTTTTCAGTTCAGGAGTGAGTGAATCTACTCGCAGAAAACGGTGATTATATGTCGTAACAAAAACCACGTGCCGCTGAGGTGTCGAATACGCACCAATTTGTGTTCTAAAATTCCTGAAATTTTTCGGTTTTTTCTCAAAATTTGTCCTGCAAGAGATTTGATTTAATCAAAAAATGGGGTTAAATTAAAGTGGAATATGACCATACAGCTGAGTTCCGTGGGCGGCATATTTTGTAGAATAAAAAAGAAATAAAGAACGAAAATTGAACACCCACACCAGAAATACTTTAAATTCAATAAATATACTGATTATCGACTGATCGTGGTAAGAAGTTCTTTTAATTGTGACCAAATTACTCAGAAGAGAAGTGTATGAGTGAAATTGGCAAAAATCATCCGGATGAACGCGCCACTACAAATTATTTCTCATTGAGAAAGTTTCCAAAGTGCACTTTTTATCTGTTTGAAGTGAACGTGTATGCTACCTCAGCTTTGATGATTCCATTGTCATTGTAGGCGTAGATGGTGAGACCGAGCTTAGCGTGACGCTTGTGGACCTCATACTCATCACGAACTCTTAATTTCCAAACACCGCTGTCGATTCGATTCAACTCGAACTGATCCGGCTAAAAACAGTAAAAGAAAAAACATATGTGATTTTTCATAAAAAGGTGGCCAGACTAAACATCGCTTATATTGAAAAAAAAATAGAAATTGGCGGTTGTTAGTCAATTATTGTTGATTATAAGTTTAGTTCTGCAGCTGCGAAATTGCTGCAGATATGCTTCTAGTCATACCGTACCTCTACGGCTAGTTTGGTGCATATCTTCATAAGCAGCTCTTCCGGATTCGCATTCTCATGCGAGATTACAGTGGTTTTCCCGTTTGGGAGTTCTACGCGGAAAATCGACGCTGATGACGATGACGGACAGCTTGTGAAAGCGTCACGAGATGACGTTGAACACAACGCACGCAAATCATTCACTCGCACGTCGACCGATTTTCGCCACCTATGAAGATAAAATCTCTTTCATAATTTCTCTAAATTCTAATAAGTTACAAAATTACTTTTATATATAATTCAAGCTAATCAAAACGATTTGGAAAAAAGGAACAAACATATCTTTGCGTTTTCGCATGTATGAGGTTATCTGTAAATGATTATCTTTAGACTGCACCGACTGTCATTTTTGACACCTCTCAAAAAATTGATTCAGTAGCTCTCCCTACTATACAGTAGCGCCTTTATTTTCAATTTTGGAAGCCACATTCACAAAGGACGCTTTGCGGAGCGCCTTCGCTCAAGTTCCTGTTAGATTGCAAGGAGATGTGCCCAGCCTGCAATCTACGTCATTCTGGACGAAGAAATTCTCAATTAGCAGTCAAATGATAGGCGCAAATAGACATGGTGGTGGCGGTCGTAGCAAATAGATAAAATTTCGTAACTATGCAAGTCTCAAACCGCGAACTCACGTCCAAACTTGCAAAACGCTCCAGAGATGCGATAAAAGAAGATTTCAAAGAGGGAAAAGCAGCAGCTGTGGCCGAAGCTGCAAAAGCTGGGAAAAGCAAATTGCAAAGTCCATCAAAGCCTCGCCTAGTAATTAAAGAAGCAAAATGATTGCACTTTGACGCCGTGACAGAACAATTACAGCTTTTAGAAAGGCAATGGAGACAATTATCCTCAGTCACTAATTGAATCTCTTTAGCATCCATATAAATTTATCGTTCCACCGGTAACTATCTCGAAAATCCGACATGCAATATTGCCGGTGAAGCATAAAACAACACCTGACTCAAGCAAATTAAAACCGGAAAATCTGGAAAAACTTCCTGACAACTCTAAACAAAACACAGGTACGGCTCTTTACTTTTTACTTGTCAAGTTGCAAGGTTCCCAGTTAGTGGAAACCAATAAGATCATGCTATTTCTCAAAAAGAGAGACCTTCGCGACAATGGCAACTATCGCTCAATGTGCTTGCTGTCCGTCGTGTGTAAACTCTTCACTCAAATCATCCTAAACAGGATTGACAGAAGACTGAAAGAGCGACAGCCATGTGAACAAGCAGGGTTCCGAAAAGGATTTAGTACCATAGACCACATCCTTACAATCACAAGACCTATTGAAGTTTTAAGACAGAGTAAGAGATCGCTCTGTCTTTCTTGCATCGATTGAAAGGCCTTTGATTCAGTTGAAACAGTAGCAGTCACAAAAGTTCTGGATAGTATATAACGATTCTCTGTGAGCTCACAACCACAATATCATCATTCCACGACAACACTACGATCATCGTAAGAAGAGGAGCTTAACAACGCGATCTATTTCGCCAAAATTGTCCACTACTATTTTGCAAGACGACATGCGAACATTAGAATGGGACAATATGCGGGTGATAAGTGACGGTCTATAATTACATCATCTTCACTTGCTGATGGCATCATTCCTTTCACACCAAGTATCATAAAGGTAGAATGGATGTTGACCCAGTTTCGAAAACGCCTGTGGAAAGATTGGTCCCCGACAAAATATAAGGAGAACAATGTTTATGAAGAACGGATTGGTTTTGAATGCCCCATTCATGCCGAACGGAATAAGTATCTCCGGAGCTTCAGTTACGTCTATTTAAGTCGGGAGACCTATACGATGAACAACCTAGCTCCATAGTTGCGCAGAAGTAAGCAAGTGGTTTGTAGAGCGTTTAAGAGCATCGAGAATTCAAAGGAGAGAACAAGAAATGTCCGACTTCCTGCCCATCTTTTCAACTCAACAATCATCGCTGCCCTAACGTATGCATCAGAACCCTGGTCGCTATGCAAGCAGGATAAAGGATCACTTGGTTTCACTGAAAGCCCACGTGTGAGGTCGTCGTTATGACTATTCTTTATGTCGCAAATGAGAGAAGAGATCCGAAGTCCTGCCTACGTCAACGGTCGGAAGTGAAGAATGCCATACTACACACCAAGCTATCAAAGATAAGGTGGGCCGTACACGTAATGCGCTTCAAGACAACCGATGAACGAGAGTCGTTACCGACTGGATCCCTCGCGATGTTAAGCACTCCACAGGAAGAACTTCGACCCGATGGAATTTCTTTACAAAAAGCCTAGAAAATTTATGATGTTCAACATATTCCTTGAGCAAAGAGGATCCACCAGGCTCTCCCTGCACGTGATAGGGAAAAATGGAATTTTACTAGTGCCTATTCAAGTCATCCGACGACCAGCGGGAAAACATGTGATGCAGGTGATAGTCCAAAATAATTAGTGCCTTATAGGTTGATATCTAGTTCAATAATAACTTTCGTAAGCAAAACATGTCACTTTTCTCTGTCAAAATTCTGAAATGACTTTAAAAAATAGAGGAAAAAATTTGAAGAGAAAAAGCGACGAAGCTTACATTCTAAACTCATACAAGTTATTGTAGAGAAGAAAAATGCTGGCCAGCGGACTTTCGTGAAGAATGTGTTGTTTAACTGGTTCTGTGATATCCGGATGGAGGTCCTATAAAGAAAATTCGCTGTTTTCTCGCAATGATTGGCGTTATCTCTTATTTTTGTGGCTGTCAGATAAAGAAAAAACTGATGTAGCCCACTGTGGACCAAGGTTTTCTACAAACGATATTTATGTGTGGCCGTGAGCGTTTCTTCCCATCGCGAGCACCAGCCTGTGGCGCACGACATGGCAAAAGATGGCATAATGTACTTTGTGCTCGATATTTTATTTTGCGCTTTTTGTATTGCACTATATTGTAATTTGTTTGGTAGCAGCCGATTTTGTACTTGTTTTTATTTATTTATCTATCTATTTATCTATCTATATATATAAATAAATAAATATATATATATATATATCCACGGACCTCCCTCTTTGAGGGATCCCGCCCGGTTAGTCGCGAGGGCACGTGGCGCGTCCCCAGGTGGGTGGATAGGGGAATAAAACGCGAACCAAAAGCGACCGCGTGCTTCCCAGAGAAGCAGGTGGATTCAGGGGACGAGCTCTCTGCTTCTGCAGCGCCGACTTGACAAAAACTCTATTTCTACGAGTCAAATCGGCCAAAAGCCTGCAATCAAGCGGCTGGGAAGTACATGGGAGGCGGTTACGAGTCGCCTCCAACAAATAAGCTCCTCCCGCTTCTCCGAGAGAGACTGGCAAGCTACTCGTGAGTACCCAGCCCACACGTTTAGAGCCTGGCAAGCTATACGTTGGGTATCGAAATGCCAAAAACAGCAACAAATACGGGCCTCATTCTCCTGACCCCGAAAGAGCCTATGGTACGGCAGCGCCAGGTAGGACGAGTACGGAGAGGCTGCTAAAATCTCAGGGCCGAACTAGGCTGCCAAGATCGAAACGGACTAAAATGACGATCTGTACCTACAACGCAAGAACCCTTGCTCACCAATCCGCTGTAGAAGATCTATTGATTCAAGCAAGAATAAGGTACGACGTCATTGGCCTGGCTGAGACGAGAAGGCGCCATCCTTTTCACGCTGCTTATGATACCGGAGAAGAATTGTTCCTTGGTACATGCGATCGCAGAAGTGCCGGCGGCGTTGGCGTCCTCGTCAAATCGAATTTGACCGTGAACATTGATTCGTTCGAGCAACTAATAACCCGTATCGGACGATTACGGTTGAAATGATGTGGTTCTATGCCGGCTTTGACCATCTTCGTTGCTTACGCACCAACATCAAGCTATGACGAAGACGAACTCGAAGCGTTCTATATGGACCTCGAAAAATTCTTCAGAGAAGATCATACATTCTTCAAGGTCATTGTCGGAGATTTCAACGCAAAAATTGGACCTAGAAGAACGTCTGAAGAACGTCACATAGGGACCCACGGACTAGAATGGAATGAACAAGGTGAGAGGCTATCTGAGTTTATCATGACGACACAAACCATCCATGGTAACTCGCAATTCCAAAAAGCCTCTTTCTCAGCGATGGACGTGGGAGTCTCCCAATGGAGAGTACCATAACGTAATAGATCACATCATAGTAAATAGAAGGTTTTGCCTGACCGACGTCGCTGTTTTTCCTAAGTCCTACACGGGATCAGATCATCGCCTCCTTTGCGCAACATTCCGATTTTCGAGGAGAGGAGAGAAAGCCGCTAAATTCAAACAACGAATCCCGGAACTACCATAAACTGGGATGTATTCAAATCATTAGTCGGCTCTTGGGAAGATACCGTTGTCGACAACATCGACGAAGAATACGATCGACTCGTTGAATATCTTCACGTTAGCGCTATAAAAGCCGAGAGTCCTAAGGTCACGAAGAGACGCTTTCTCCGCAGACACTCGAGCTGATACGTCAACGTGGAATCGCACGAGCTGCAGGAAACCGAAACCTTACGCCCGAAGTTGCAAAACGCTGCAGAGAAGCGATAAAAGAAGACCTCAAAGAGAGAAGAGCAGCAGTTATGGCAGAAGCTGCAGAAGCTGGGAAGAGCATTCGCAAAGCCCAGCGAGGCTTCGCCAACTATAAGACCAAGATGATTGCACTCCGATACCCTGACGGGACACTTACAGCTTCGAGAAGGGCTGTGGAGAAAATCATCCACCAACACTACTCGGAGCTCTTCGTTAGCCATGTCCTCTTACCGTCATATAAAAAAGAGGACAAATATGTCGTCCCACCGGTCCTCCCCTCCGAAATCCGACATGCTATTTCGTTGGTGAAGAACAGAACTACACCCGGTCCAGACAGGATTAGACCAGAACATCTGAAGAATCTGCCGCCAGTTCTCATCAACACCCTGGCTCGGCTCTTCACTCGCTACCTGACAGAATGCAAGGTCCCTATTAAATGGAAAACCAGCAAGACCGTATTGTTGTTAAAAAGGGAGACCTTCACGACATAGGCAATTATCGCCCAATCTGCTTGCTGTCCGTTGTCTATAAACTCTTTACTCGAGTCATCCTAAACAGGATTGACAGAACACTGGACGAAGGACAGCCATGCGAACAAGCAGGGTTCCGAAAAGGATTTAGTACCATGGACCACATCCGCACGATTACAAGACTCACTGATGTTTCACGAGAGTACAAACAACCACTCTGTCTCACTTTCATCGATCTGAAGAAAGCCTTTGATTCAGTGGAAACAGAAGCGGTTACAGAGGCTCTGGATAACCAGGGCGTCCCTGCTCGATACATAATGATCCTTCGTGAGCTTTATAAAGATTTCACGACCAAAATATCTCCATTCTACAACAATATCACCATTGAAGTAAGAAGAGGGGTTTCGACAAGTCGATACAATTTCGCCAAAATTATTCACTGCCACCCTACAAAACGTCATGCGAACATTAGAATGGGACGAAATGGGAGTGAAAAATGACGGTCGACAATTAAACCATCTTCGCTTTGCTGACGATATCGTTCTCATAACACCAAACATCAGCCAAGCGGAACGAATGTTGACCGATTTCGCTAACGCCTGTGGAAAGATTGGTCTTCAACTGAATCTAAGGAAAACAATGTTCATGAGGAACGGATGGGTTTCTAATGCCCCATTCACGCTCAACGGAACGACAATCTCCGAATGCTCCAGTTACGTCTATCTAGGTCGTGAAATCAACATGATGAACGACCTAGCCCCAGAGTTAAGCAGGAGGAAACGAGCCGCTTGGGGAACGTTTAAGAGCATCGAAGAAGTAGTGAAGAGGACAAAGAACATCCGACTCCGTGCCCACCTTTTCGACTCGACGATTATCCCTGCCCTAACGTATGCAGCAGAAACCTGGTCGCTACGTAAGCAGGATGAAAGATCACTTGAAGTTGTCGAACGCGCAGTCGAAAGGTCGATGCTAGGAGTATCCCGTATTTCGCAAATGAGAGAAAGGATCCGAAGTTCCGACCTACGTCAACGATCGAAAATCAGAGACGCCGTTCTACACGCCAGGATATCGAAAATAAGGTGGGCCGGACACGTGATGCGCTTCAACGACAACCGATGGACGAGAGCCGTTACCGACTGGATTCCTCGGGAACGTCAAGCGTTCTAAAGGAAGACCGCTGACCCGTTGGTCCGATTACTTCACGAAAGCGATAGAAGAAAAATATGATGCTCAGCGAATCCCTAGAGCGAGGAGGATCCACTGGGCTACTCTTGCACGCGATAGGGAAAAATGGAAGAGTTGCTGGCACCCGCTCGAGTCACTCGACGATCAACGGGACGACAGGTGATACAGGTGATATATATATATATATATATATATATATATTGGATGTTTACATACACATGTTTATGTACATAAATATATGTATGTACATAAATATATATATGTACATAAAATATATATGTACATGTATATATATATATATATATATTTTCGTGATCGTGGTAATTGTTGAAGTTCAAAATGCCTACTGACGAAAAAACCGATAAAATACACGATTTTGAGAGAGATCAATTTTTGGAGAATGTGGGTCGTATGTGAAGCACGTGATTTTAAAGAGGCAAATTTTGTTTCGCAGTCTCGTACGCATTGTTTAAAATGGACTGGTAGTGAAATTTGTGCGGTACAAGTTGATAAACAACATTAATTAAATACATTTAGAAAAGAAGAAGCTCAGTCAAAGTGAAAATCATGTGCACTAGCAGATAGAAAAGGAAAAATGCACACAAAGTCGACAGAGCAATGTGGATGTAGGACATTGAACTGTCAGAAGAGAAATTACGCATCTAAAAATATTGGTTT
Source organism: Parelaphostrongylus tenuis (assembly GCA_019055375.1). Lineage (NCBI taxonomy): Eukaryota > Metazoa > Nematoda > Chromadorea > Rhabditida > Metastrongylidae > Parelaphostrongylus > Parelaphostrongylus tenuis. The sequence continues at coordinate 148,803 of JAHQIW010000425.1, forward strand.
TCTGCAAATCTTTCATCAAAAATCAAGTAATAGGCAAAAATTTGATCCCTGAAAATTTTCTCGCCCTTTGTTTTTTACGTGCCTTGTCCTATTTCTTTACGCTTCTTATTCGCCTGGTTCCTACAAACCTATGGACAACACAAGCTTTTTAAGATAAAAGTTTGTTTCATTAAGATTGGAATCTCAATACGTACAAACATTCAATTTCAATCCGCCTTTGCGTCAAGTATTTATGGCTAAAATAAAAAACTAGAAAGTTCTCCGAAAAAAAGTTCGAATCTGAAGCCATCAGTGATAATTATAATGCAGTACTACAACCGATTATTGTTGACGATATATTGTTATGGGGCCGAGGCCGAGTGGTTCTGATGCACAGCACGGCGCCGTGCGGGGCTGATCCACACTCTCAAAAACTCTCCCGATAAACAATAAGCGCCCTACAGGATACCCCATCCTTTGAGATTGAAGGACACGTATTCGACCAGTATTCTACGACGTCATAAAGAAGACAAAAATGTTTAGAATGTTAGAAGTACTAGAATAGTAACATAAAGGACAATGTTTCAGATTCGACATCACTCATGACCAGCCAAGTCGTCCATTTTTTTCGATAAAAGAAATAGTGTGGAAAACTTCGTTATATTACCGTACTAGCGTGCAAAAACCTCTCTTCGAATTGTAAGGAATGACGAGTGCTCGGTGTGGAACGCTTTGGCACGACTCTCTAAGACTCCTAGGAGATCGCATGGTCGCATTGGTGCAGAAATAATTGCGTTTCATATATTATATAAACTTGACGTTTGAGTTGGAATACGTTCTTGAATAAATATGGTTGTGTTATACATACTTTTAATGCGAATTTTTCGCCTTATGTGTTTTTGCTAATGACGTATCACTTGCTACTTACTTTATATTTCTGGACTCTGAAAAGGATGTTAGACAAAAGTAAATTCGAGAAAATTTTTATTCGAGTTTAAAATGGTTTGCAATGCAGCAGAGACATTCTCAATATCAACAACGCATTTGGCCTAGGAACTGCTAACGAATGTACAGTACAATGGTTGTTTGAGAAGTTTCGTAACGGAGACGAGAGCCTTGAAGATGAGGAACGTAATGGCCGGCCATAGGAAGTTGACTACGACATACTGGAGCAATCATCGAAGCCGATCCTCTTAAGACTACACGAGATTTTGCAAAAAAAATTCAACGTCAGCCATTCTACGGTCGTTCGCTAATTGAAGCAAATTAGATAGGTAAAAAAGCTCGATAAGTGGATGCTTCAAGAGCTCACTGAAAGGCTAACAAATCGCCGTTCTGATGTGACATCTGCTAGCATCCTCAATCAACCACGAAGCATTTCTCGATCGGATTGCAACGTGCGACGAAAAGTGAATGTTAAACGAGGATCGGCGATGATCAGCTTAGTCGTTGGCCCGAGAAGAAGCTCCAAAGTACTTCCGAAGGCCAAATTTGTACAAAAAAGTCATAGTCATTGTGTGGTGGTCTGCTACCGATCTGATCCACTACAGCTTTATGAATTCTGGCAAAACCATTACACTGAAAAGCATGCTCGCAAATCGATGAGGTGCACCGAAAATTGCTATGCTTGCAGCCGGCATAGGTCAACAGAGATAACTTGATTCTTCTCCACGACGACGCGCAGCCCAGCCACACGTGACACAACGAACGCTTCAAAGTTGGACGAATTAGGCTACAAAGCTTCGCCTCATCCTCCATATTCGCCGGACTATGCGTCCAGCAACTACCACTTCCTCATGCGTCTCGGCAACTTTTTGCAGGGAAAATCTTCCACATTTAGCATGATGCAGAGAATGCTTTCCGAGAGTTCGTCAAATCTCGAGGCAACGATTTTTAGGTTATAGGAATAAATTTATATAATTCTCATTGTCAATTACGCATTGATTGTAATGGTTCCTATTATAATCAGATAAAGATGTGTTTGAGCCTAGTTATAATGACATAGAAATAACAGTTTAAAACCGTGATAACTTCTGAACAGATTTTAGAGCCAAAACCACACGCAAATCCGAAGATTTTTGTCAATACACTTGAAAGACAACATACCGGATTTGCTGCAATCAGCATAATATGCAAAAATTTGGCCATATAAGCAAAAATGAACATGCGTTTGTCGATATTTGTAAGTATAGAAGTAGTCATACCTTAGTGAAAACTAAGATAGTCGACTTAAAAGCATACTAAATAGATCTTGGGCTAAAATCGCATCTGGCAAAGGGCATGTTCATCGACGGGAAAGAAATGCATGCTTTGAAGCAAGAGCCGTTCCCACTATTGCATAATGACGCGTGTTTGCATGAACAGCCCATGCCACTTGCTCAATGAGAAATCGCTCTATCATCTTTGATGGACAACAGAACGAAAATATTCGAATAGTTGAGAAAGGAACGGAGAAAGAAATAAATCATCACGTTACGAAGATGTGCAGCTTGACCCTATCCAACTTCCGCTTGGTCGCCATAACATCTAGACGAGACGCATTGGCATCTCATAAGGTAGCAAAATATTTCTTTTCGTTTCGTTGTCTTACACTCACATCTTCAAAGATGGTCGATTTCGTTGGTGAGGTGAATTCCGGTTCATGGTCTTCGCGTCTCACTAATATTATATGCGATTCAAAACGGCTTTCTTTGAAACCCCTCAAGGATCTATGATGTTTCCGAGCCTCTGCCACAAGCCATAACCGGGCTTACGAGGGCTACAGGTTCTTTGCCTCGGGGCCAGAAATCTTGGAGGACTTCAATGACTCTTGTAAATCGTCTGCTGATCGGTCGAGGATGACAAGGAAACTACCATGTATTCGAAATGCAACCACCCCAAGCAATTAGGGTGCTGAATACCGGAAAATGTTCCTTTATGAAAGTGAGGTCTTCTTCCAAGCAGCATTGTGGAAGCGGCAACAAAAAAAGCAAAAAAATTGGGAGAAGATGAGAGCGAAGTAGACGAATCACAAGTTCTTCAAAGAAAAAATTGTGGTATTTGCCTGCTTACAAAACATACTTATTGATGTGGGACTTGGGAATTCCTACTAAGCTTATCCGCAAAAGAACGCCATGAGATTATTGATTACAGAAAAAGGCACTACGCTTCTTCTTCTTCTTCTCCGCTAACTTACGACAATACTAGCATTGAAAAAAAAAAGAAAAATGGGGAATCATCGAAGTAGGCCAAGGGACTCATTTTTAACAAAAGCAGTCACGTTCAGATTTGAAAGGCTAAAGCAACCTTGCTTTTATTTTGATGCTTTAAATTAATATTATCTAAATATTATTTGTTGGTTTCGTAATACACAATTAGCTTATATTTTTGTGTCTTCTTTCTTTTCTTTTCTTTTATTCTTATTCTGAAAATTCCAGAGCAATTAAAAGATCGTGACAATCCTGTCTATGTTCCGTCCTACTGTCAGTCTGCTGAATGGGAAAGATATTTCCTTAAAGCTCGTGAAATTGTTGTCCCATGGACAAGCGAAATCACCATCACCTTTGAGCACCCATTTTTGTGGAATAAGTTTGTCCCTTGAAGAGTGTTTTCTTCCCAAAACGGTGGAGATTCCAAATATAAATTTATTCTTAGTCAAACCACTGAAGAGAAATGTCGAACTATTTCTCACCTTCTTTTCTTTTTTTTTTTGCTAAAAGCGAATGGCTACAGAAAGTGAAAATCGGTTTTTTTTAGAAAACTTATTAGGTTTAAAAAAAAGCAGTCTGACGTTTTCCTATTACTTCCAAAACAAATCGATGTAATTGATGGCTTGAAAGATGATCTCGTGGAAGCCGAGCAAACATTCACTTGATGATGAAGCCATTCCATCAATCGAAAAAAATGGACCAGGTAATACTTTGTGAAACTACTGTATCGACTCTATGAGCTGCAATTATGTTGACCACTAGAAGTTTCACCATCTCGCAGCTGTTGGATAATCACCTGTGGTTGTCTTCTAGCTATAAACAATATAAAAAGATATTAGAGTGCCAGAAGAGTGATGCAGGTTGTCTCTTTTTTATGACGAGCGCCTATTGAGCAGCTGTGAGGCGAGATAGAAATGAATAACACCTTGCTAGCGGTGTCTTAACAGACGCGATGAATAGCGGGACTACAGCTAAAAGCTTCTTGTTAATTCTATCACAATAACAGCAAGAAAGCAATAGCAAGAATATCAGTAATAATAATAGTAATAGCAATAATAGTAATAACGATAATACTAATAATAATAATAATAATAATAATAATGAGAATAATGAAAAATATCCCATCAGCAACCACAGTGAAATGCAACGAAGGCATCCGATCATTATCTTGTGCATCTCCACGTTATTAACGGATTGCCAAATTTAAAAATTTTGATGAATAGCACTCAATGCGCTAAAAAAAACCATCACTGTTGCAAGTCACTGTCTTATCTACGAAGCTGACTTCTATAACCAAAAGCCTAGCAAGAGAGAAAAGGTCTAAGGAGGTAGCGCTAAAGATCGAGATTCAATGTGAAATCTTATTTTGCTCGAAGAGCTCATTGACAAATTCCGGTCGATATACACTGTGGCACTTATGCATTATTGAACAGTGCTTCAAATTCCGTTCTGAAATATGCCTAATCTTCTCTTCCTGGCAAATGAACAGAAGAACGGCAGTCCCGAGAACCCAGTGGATTACCTTTTGTGGGTTTCACGAGAAATATGCACTGATTCTTGCGCGCATAGATATCTAACATCAATTAAACGAGAAAATGTGCTCGAAATGTGTTAAAACATCTTTTAATCTTGACTTGTAGGAAAATTTACATTTATGTTCTCCCTAGCGATAAAAGTATTAGCTCAAAAAAGCTATCTCGGGTGTCAATTATGTAGGGATATTCCATGGTGTGTGTGCGAATTCACAAAAACCGTAGTTTACTACATACTTCTCTTCTACTTGATTTACTTGCCTGTTTTCCTACTTGGTTTGCTTCACCGCTGTACTTGCTATACAGTCGATTCTCTTATTTATTTATTTATTTCCTGTAAAATATGGCACACTGAAATTTGATGAGAAACCTGAAACGTCGGTAGCGGTCTGTTGGCGAGAGCACAAAGTCGGGATTGGACGGCGAATTCCTTCAGCAATATCTTCTCTGTGTCCATGGCAGCAATAACACCTCGTTGCGATTTCAGCTGAAGTACACAGAAATACGAGTTCATCAGAGTATCAGAGAGATTTCAGCTAGCTTAAAAACATGCTATCCACCGAGTTCGCAATTTTGCGATTCATCCAGATGAGTTGATTTGGGCGAGCTGCTTAATACAACTTCATAAGCAATTTTGATTTCAAAGTAAGCCTGACCATATCGATAAGGTAACTATGTCAACTGCCGCCCAATTCAAGGTACTTAGGCCAATAAAAGCTTAATTGGAAAGTTTGATTCATAGCCTCATCGCCTCATCGTTAGTTAGTACCACTATTCTATAATTATCCACTGATCACCATTTGGTTCATCATATTACTTCACGCTGAGACCATTAGATTACAGTTTTGTGTAACAATAATTTCAGCGACGAACACAGCGCAAATATGGTTTAAATCTGCAAGCAGACCCAAATTTTTGCGAAATTTGAATACACTTTGGTTCAGGATGTGATACTGAGCCGCAGTTATCGGCACTATGATCACGACTGATGCGGCTCCTTTAGCTGGAAAATCTTGCATAATTTCTGATCAGTGAACTTTCCAAAGCAAGAACTGTTTTACAGTTTTTGCTCTGGAAATAGATAACTTTCCCTGCTTTTTTTCCATTTCTGGATCGAATCGAAGTTAAACAAATGGAATATAGAAATGCTCAAAATGGGAGGGTTAACTTCGTGTGTTTGACAGTCCCATGCTTCAGGTTTTTGGTTAACATGGCGCTTGTAGCAGAAAGATATATTCCCCTATTGTCCCACGGACTTCCTTCGCAAATATTGAAAATATCGCAACATCATTTTCCAAATGATGGCTTTAAGATTTGGGAAAAAATACCACTCGGTTTATTTAACACAACGGGTCAAGATAAAGCTTGAGTTTCCATTTTTTTTTGAATAACAAACTTGGAATAGCTATAATTCAGTCCTCACTTTTCTGTGTAATGTCAAATTTTCACCATCTCTGAAAAAAACCTTATGGCTCAGAAAGTGTTCAAAAGCTCAACTTTAGTGGAAAATTATCATAAGAAGTCCAACACCATCGTAATAGTTTCGGGCAGCTACAATACACCAAGTCGGATTGTTTTCGAAGTCATAACATGACATTTGCTTTCTTTCTTTCCTCCTTCCTAATTCTATTCTGAGTACTACTCATTCGGCTTTTCGATCAACTCCTGAATTACCTGCAACAGCTTATCCTGATGTTTTTGTTGTTGTCGATTTAGAAATGTCACCGCAACATCACTACAAGTAGTTCTGGACAATAAAAGTGACGACATGTTCAGTACCTAAGAAAAAATATTGCGTAAGAGTTGTTTTTAGAAACTCCGTCAAATTCACTACGAATTTCCTTTTTCAGCTTTTCTATCGGGTGACTCTATTCCTATAAAATGCTATAAAATTGATGGAGAAATCGAACGGATAATGGAAAATTAACAAAATTAGCATTTTCAGGTGACATCGGCACGATGAATTCACGCACACACGGGTGAATAATTTGTGAATAATTACTCCCACCTAATCGTATTATGCACGAAACTGCCAGCAACGCTTTCGCATATTCGATGCATTCAAATTTTATCCGCAAAATATTCGGAGACGATGGTCAGGTACTTAGTTGTAAGACGAGTTTTGTCTGACACTTATGCAAGATCGTTTGACACGAGATCGATCATCATGTATCTATTTAATAGGCCCACTGCGAAGATAGCCACGAACTCTATTTTTCTTAATTGTCGGGAAAAGTCCCATAAAGAAGAGACTAAAAGAGCATCACGAGATTAGTTGGGATGGAATACGGAGCTGGGACACAGAAAGGGTGGAAAGGATGAGTAAGATTTATAAATTGTTCGACCAGCCTTTCTAAAAGCCACTTTTATTAGTTACTTCATTTCTAAAATCCAACACGTTTTTAGGTTTTCGATCAGAATGGTGGCGGAGTCACCAAAAATTTTTTACAGAAAAGATAAACCATTACCTTGGTAGCAAATCGATTCGCTTCACCGGTAAACTCAAATTCATAAATTTGACTGGCATAGGCAAGATGTAGCACATTCGGCTTATCCGTCAATGTCATGAAACACTCGAGCTGAAGTGGAAGGTATGGAATTATATAAATAAATAAATAAATAAATAAAATAGTGCATGGATTGCATAGAAACAAAGAACTACTCGTCGTTGTTCATCTCTATCGCTCTAGAAAAGTGAGAAAGTAAGGGCTTGACTATGTTCAATCCGTAGTAGATGTACCATGCATTGGGCTAGATTTGTAGCATCGTCCAGGTCATTGAATGAGAGTTAATATTCACAAGTAATTTGCAGAGCCTATTGAATCATCATATCCATAGTATAGTGATTCTGTCCTCGTAAATTGAGGCTAGGTATCAACCAGAGCACCCCAGAGAAATATGAAGGTGCGGCTTGGATCACTTTTGACTTAGGGTCGAATCAGTTACCACTTATGTGCTGTGTGGTACTTCTAAATTGTGCACTAGATGTAATTCAACATGAATCACATCATCGCAAATGTACAATTTTCATTATGACAGCTTTGAAAGTGAAAATTCAATGAAATAGTTGTAGTTGCCCCGTAATGCAAACGCGGCCTTTGATTCGTATCCGCCCCGCACTAGTGATTTCCCTAGCCATTCAAAGTCCGCAAATAGCTATTGCACGTCTTTAAGAGGATAAAGATTTGTTATGACACATCGATAAACTTCTGGAGCATGTTGTACGATTTACGACGCGTTCACTGACGTATATTATGCTGCGAGTGGAGTCGGATACTTGGGAAAATTTTCAAGCGATTGATAAGCGCCAAAGGCTTTGTTATTCATTATTTATGTAGAAGATACTTAGTCGAAAGCAATTTGATTTCTCAGATTTAAGCCAGTATCTCAGATTATAGTTGACTTCACTATTTCAATTTAAACTTGAAATCTGTTATGTAAGAAAGTTCTCTTTCTTCTGTTATGAAATAATGGAATGCCATCTCATGAAATTAAAAAGCCATCTTTCTCCGTCTTTTTGGCTCATATCTACAAATGCTTCTTCAATGTTTACGTCTTCTATACATACCTGAAACGTAGTCAAGTAGTTGGTCTACAATTTAAGGGCTCGCTGCAAGTAGCAAGGAATGCTGAGTCCACAAAAAATCTTAATTACAAGAGAACAAATTCCTTCGACGATTGGCCAATGAGACCAAATGCCTGTACGAGGAATGTAGAGCACTTGAGAACGGAAATTGGATATTACAGAGAAATCGACTGTGATCAGAATTTGAAAATCTGAGGAGACATTCAAAGATTCTCTAGGTAGAGCCGAACTTCGACACAGAGTCAATCAATTCCATGCATGACAGCGATTGAAAGATGACGAAACGAATGGAAAAAAGTGGTCGAATCCGCACGCCTAGGAAGACGCCACCATATTGTGCAATCTTGTTATTTCAACTGCTTTATCCATTGAATTTTTCTATGTGATCAGCCTCACATACTGCGAGGATATTCCATTCGATTAGTTTGCTCATGTTCATTATCACAAACGTCTTCGGATTTGTGTGTCTAATTGACTTCCAATTGGACATTCTCTGAATTTGAATGAAGGTTTCTGAGTGGTAGTCTAGTTGATTCTTCCAAAAGTTTGACGTTACCACACCTAGAGCACTTTCAGATTGTCACTATAGACAGCCACCAGCCTTCATGGACCGAAAGCGAGCTTTTACTTGACGGCTTTGACATTAAGGAAATAGTTTCACAAATTTTTCCAAAGACATGTCATCGCTTCAGATCGTTGGATCCAGATACCGTTGAAAACTCAGAAAAAAATTGTCGTGATTGTGCTGGAGGGCACAATTGCGTTTCATGATTCACTAAATAAAAGCACATAAGATAATCGCAAGCTCTTTTCTTTTGCTTTTTGTAACCTAAAAATGACTGAAAAGCATGTATTCATCAATCACACCATAAATCCAGTGGTCAGACATTTTCTCTCACTTTAGTCTGCATGATAAATCACTTTCATGCTATCAGATTTTGACGGAACGTTTTGTTACATCACCTCTGATCATTTATTAATTCTTAAAAAAAGATGAACTCTGCCTAGAGAATTTTTTTCTCGGAAAATTTACTAATGTGAGCAAAAAGCGCAGCACGAAGCGATGGTCACGCACTTCACACATAACACAACGTTTTACACTTCATACATAACACAACGAAACACGTTTTTACTTGGAAATTACACTCTTACCCTTCTACGCTTGAATCTCACTGAAACATCTGCACAAACCACGAAGACATCTACACATTCCATCACTTGGTAAATGGTTGGTGGAATAGACTGTCTTTCCTCTCAGTTTTGAAAGCTATGCCATGGTTTTACCCAAGTATTCACTACTTGTGTACCATTGCGTTTCGTGATTGTGTTCCTGAATAGGTCATTGGCATCCAGTATAGCTTCGAGATTAAGCCTTCCAATAGAGGTGCTGGACTTATTCTTAGCTTAGGAAACTACTCCATAGAATCGTTGTATAGACAACGCATCAGTGACCTTATACGTACAGGAAGTTGAACGGCTTTCACGAAGGTGAAATTGTCGAAGTGTTATAAGATCGAGATTAGGCCTTCCGATATATATATATGTATATATATATATATATGTATATATATATGTATATATATATATATATATATATAATAGTCAACATTTCAGAAAAAGACAGAAGCCTCGCATAAGTTTCAGAAAAATAAAGTTCCTATTGGAATGATTGGCTTTTCAATGGACAGTGTATTTCAACTTCACGAATATCTCACAATGGTGGTGAGCTGGTGAACTACTTAGGTCTTCTTACAGAGAATATAAGATTTTTTTTTCAACGTACCCCATCATTTCTGTGAGCTCATTTCAGTTCAAACACTAGTGACTGGCTACGGTATATAGTTACAATATTGCTCAATTTTTGTAGGCATTCTCCCAAAAAGTTACTTTCTCCATGACATCCATAGACAAACGCTCAAATCAAATTTTCTTTGTAAGAGTTTGCTTCTTTAACGTCAAAAAGCCAATTGCAAGTGGCTGCCGTCTGGCTCATAACTTGTTAGATCAAGATTTCTGACATCAGATATTCTAAATGAATATCCACGCACGCCATTTCTTAGAATTTTCGGCTACGATCAGCCTTGAAATTCACTAATTTTTCAATGATGAAAATCAGTTCTTTAACTAACTCGACAAACTTACGAGATCGATATTAATTAGACCGTGATTGTGGTGAAATACCATGTTGAGTGGATTAATTGATATCTGAATTAGAGAATGAGATGGAAAAATTTAACTATTGCGAGGAAACAAACTCATTTATTAGATTTTTGTTTCTATCCTTATTATTCTAGATCTTTTGTTTCTTATTTTTTTCATCTTAAAAAATTTAGTGGAAAACATTGAAATAATTCGCTGTTTGGATGTTTTTGGAAAGTTTCGAATTCTCTCCAACATTTTCTTCGCGTGCAAAACTTTTGTCCTGTCTCATTGATAATTCGATGTAATTTTACTTCTGCAAGCTGTGCTAACAAGATGCTATAATTCAACCTATGATTGGTAGCATTTTTAATGTTACTATCTAAAAGTATCATAATTTTGATTGCTCACCATGGTCTGCTCATGTTTGCGGTTGTGCTTCAAAAATTGCTCTCCGTTCCAAGTAGCGATCAGTGCTACCTAGAAAACAACTTTCTCCCACAGAACTCTTTGAAAATTACTGTACTTCACATGAGCGCTTCGCCTAGTCCACCCTAATATCATTTTTCAGAAAACAAATTTATCGTATGTAAGAATTTTCCCATCCTGCAGAGCTCACCTGGGCAATTACATTGTGTTGCGACATCGTCATCATTGAAGAACCTGACGGTTCCGTATGAGTGACGAACAGAATCGCATCCTTGGCGGTGAGTGTATTCACACCAAGTGTTCGACCACTTACATCTCTCCAAAAAACGAAACAATCGCTGATTTTTTCAACTTTCTGATCTGAAAGCACAATTATCAAATTTTAAAGACATTTTTTTCCAAGGGAAATCCACACCATCAATTCATAAAAAGTTATACAAATCCAATGTGTCTACTTCGAGATCTACCCTCTTTCTATTACAATTCCGTATTCTAACAATCGTGAAAAGCTCTTTCTTTTTTTGAGACGTCGACGATAAATGCCAGAAATGTCAGAAAATAAAGGTCATTGTCGCAAATGCTCAATGAATGATGGATTCATTCAACAAAACTGAGGGAAATGAGACAAAAATCGATTCGACGTCATCTTTCATCTCATCTTTTTCCAACGATGTGCATCTTTACAGCGTAAAGCTAAAAAAATTGACTGTTTGTTTCATTGTGGAGATGACTTGACTCCTCCAAACAACAGCAAATCTATCAAGAAAGAAGGAATTTCGTTTTTTGAAAAGGCTATATTAGTGCTTTGGTTGACTAATATCGCCTGAAATCCTGTTACTCACCGAGTCACTCAAGTGGGCTTCCAGTATGACTTGCTAAGTCCATATTTGGCTTTACTAAGCAATAGTGCCGTTCACCTTACGAAGCTGTGTTTACGTTAGTTAGCAAAAGGTATCAAGCTTTTTGCATGAAACACTTTCATTTTCAACGAGGAGGTGGCCGCAGGTACATTTTCTTTTATTTTTGTGGGAAAGAGATCAGGTTTCTTTCTTAGTGGCATTCTCGGCGTACAAGACGGACCGAATAGATGGCTATGCTCATGAATAATTTGTTGGGTTCGGTCATCTACGTGGCTCAAGTTCTTTGTTGTGAAGGACACCGAATTACCTCCAGTGTAGTTTTTGGCCAAAACGGCTGGCCGAACCGACGTGCTGAATAAATTTCAAGCTCTACAGGCATGTACAACTACGTATACAACCATGATTATGATTAGGTGCACACCTAAGGCCAAACGGAATCTGCACATGTAGCTAATTAGCTGATCTATGAGTTCATAGCATTTTTCAATATAAGCAGGTAGTATTTTATAATACTAATTGGACTTTTGTCTGGTCTGGTACCAGACAGGTCTCAGACTTGTTTGGGAGGATAAGCAGCACTGACTCGGTTCAGCGGGAGGCCTCCGCGAGTCATTGTAAAGGCCAGATATGCATTCAATCACCTCAAAACGAAGTTAAAAATTGAAGTCGAATGCATGGCGCATCCCTCAGGGATTGATCAACGCCGAGAGCTATATATATATATATAATTGGACTTTTATCTCCCACCTCAGGAATGATAAGATACCTGGCAACTAAACAGTTTGAGGTGTTTTAAATAGGTGAAATCCGTGGGAAGTTTAGCATGATTAAGTATAACCTGAGAAACTGCTTTATGGCCTATTCAAGGTTTGAAATGGCTCACGCACGTTTTGACGGTCTCGCGCGCCTCATCAGAGCAACACACCTTACCAGTTACCTCTACACAGAGGAGTAACGTGAAGACGGAGCATGTTAGGACTAGACAGCGTGCAATGTTATCTGAACCATTCTTCAGTTGACCACACGCGGCTGTCAGCAATCAAATAGATACTGCCTCACATCGAATGTTTTTGACCTTGCCATAAAACTTCAATATATTCCGAGAGACTGAGAGAGATGTAGGGGGTTACTGATGGGGCGCATGGCTCTGATGAGGCGGGTGAGACCGCAGAAGCGTACGTAAGCTACTGGCATATTGAACCTCGAGAAGGCTTAGAACAGTCTCTCAGAATATAACGAAGTTCTACAACGAGGTTTTTAAAAACTGTCGACTGAAAGACAATATCTCTTTCACTAGTTATTCGGTATAGTTTAATTAATGATTTACTATAGTTCGATACACAGATGGCGCTGTCGAGCAATGAGAAAAACAAATGATAGATGAACGAAAAGAGCAGTGAAGTGGACTTCAAGAGATTGCAAGCATCCTGTTGGACGACCATCCGACGGGAGGACGTGTTTATGGCTCATATCAAACATCTGCATCCACACACGGTAACGAGTTTGGGATTAGAGAATGAGTCTCACGTACGTTACCATGCTCGAAACAAACGAGCGCCATGGACGACAGTTTCACGAGAGAGAAATGTATGAAAAATGTGCAGTGCGCCGTACTACTAGTGAAGACTGGAGGCCCAGGAATTCAAGCAAATACGGTTTTGATACCTTGGGCCGATGAGAAGGAAATACAAAAAAGGGTGTGAAGAAGTATAAGGAGTTAAGGAATGAAAAGACTCACCTTTACCGAGCGTAGTGTCGAGCACCGTCCTGCCAGTTTGCGAAACAGCTACGATTCGAACACGATCTATTTCGTTGCGATAAACAGATATATACATCATACTGTTGCCTATCATTACCCATTTTGTACCGTCTGTTGATAGTTCGAACAGCTCAGCGTTAATTCTGAAGCATTCATCCATGAATTCCGAAGAATTAAGCGAAGAGATAAGTAAGTAAATATAAAGTAAGCAAAATTCAACAAATGGAGAGGTCAAGAAAGGACAGAAATCACAAGTGATGTCTTTGTAGGAGATGTTTAGCTGATTAGTCATAAGAAAACGTAGCACGCCCCAGATGATAAAGAAAAAGTTAAATGTGGATTAAAAAACAACATTAGACACCATCAGCTCCAGATGGGTTTCTATGACAGCATATCTATCAATACAACGCCGACTTAACTTCTACCTTACTTATATCTCCCAAAATCGAATATTCTTCTCTATTTGTGCTCTCATAATAGCTGTACTTCTATATAAACACGCTTTATATTAAAAGGGAATTCAAACAAACTCAGACAATTAGAAGACACGAGGTGTTACATTAATCCTTATTCAACAACTGACCTCAACCTCGTGCCTAGCTTAAGAAGATTAGCAAAGAATTGAAGCATGCCGAGGTTAATAGTTAGTCAGTTTTAGAAACACTTGAGAGACTGAGAAAGTGTGAGCATTGCTCTAGATCGCATTAGAAAATTTTATTTTCATTCGCCCAATCCGATGGAACAAAAGCGATATTATAGCAAGAAACAAGCATGGGTGCATTCAATAGCAGTTGAGTTGCGAATCTACTTGAGAACATGCATCCGAATTTCAATTTTGGATCTTATCCACGAAACGCAAAAATATCCTCTTTTTCGGAGAAAAATTAGAGCTCTCAGATGCATTCAATGAAGACTTCACTTGATATATTAAAAGCGAGGGTGCAGGAGATAGACTGAAGAGGTGGAAGGATAGGAGGAGAAACAATGAAGGAAGTGAAAGAAATAAGCAGAAGACAAGTTGGAGAAACGGAGAGGTAGTGAAGAGAATGAAGTCATCAGAATATTTTGTTGCTATTGCATCATTTATTGATCTAGCTGAGAAGGAATCCTCGAAAAATAAAAGGGAACGAGAGCAGTGCTTAAAGACTCATCGCAGAATCAGCTAGCAAAAAAACCAAAAAAAAAACATCTCCTCGTTGATTTTTTCTTCGAAACTTTTCTTATACCCATTATTATGATCGGTTGCTAATGCAGCTTAACTTAATAAGTTCTAACATCGTTCAATCAAGCGTTGATGAATATGATGGCACTTACGAAGTTACTTTGAATCAATAGGATTTTCTTTACTCTTGCTAAGTGCGAATTCAAGTTAAGCTGATGCCTCCTTCTACAAGAAATCAACAATTTTCCTAAAGGATGATATAATCGGCTCACGTTATCATCGTAATTCATCAAATTACTAGTCAATAACGGAATAATTTTAGCGTGTTCTCAAAAAGTCACTTCAAAGAACACTTTAGCAATTTTCATCACTCAACTCTGACGCGCCTATTCGTCTCTTTTCAAATATTCCTCTGGGGAAAATGAAAACTCTTCACACTTCGCAGTGGAAGCGTCAGAATAAGAATATCTAAAAAGATAGTTCTTTGAGATGAAATGTACTCTTCCTAGAACAATCCTCTATCACAATTTCAAACATTTTTTCCTCGTTTTCCTCTAATTTTCTTCCTTATTACATCCTATCACATTTTCATTGGTTCTCATTTAGTAGACCTTCATGGAAAATATTACTGTTAGAGAAAAAAAATGTGCACTTTCTGAGCAATTATTTCGGCTGTCGCTTAGTAAAAGTTTAACACTTCAATCTATTTCACTTTGTAATAACGGGGTAATCTCATCACAAATTACAAAAATCGTGTATTACAAAACTGAATTATAAATGAAATGCACAATTTGTATGAGAAAAACTTGGCTTAGATAATAAGCTCTGTGCTCAGCAAAAAAGTTATAAGAAGAAGCAGAAATCTATAGAGCAAAAATTGCCGGAAGAATCGGAAACGTACCTTAGCATCGGCTACCAACAACAGCAGCAGCCACTACCACCAATTTTACCTTTACCACCACCAATTTGAAGTACACCAACGCCAAGCCACCGCCACTCCAACCACACAAACACCACGCGGTTGCTAATTTCGCCTACCAATCGCTGCGTTCGTCGTAGATTCCCATTCACTGACTGGGCGGAGATAGAGATTTGATTCTCGCTGGATGTACTGGTTTCGATAGAGTGAGTGTCCACCACTCCGCCCATACACCACTTCAGTATTGCACTCTTGCCTGATCCTATACTGAAGTGAGCGAGCGACAACGAGAATCGAACGGGAAAGAGAGGCATCAAGGGGGAAAGCATTAACTGGAAGTGGTGTCATTAATGTTTGGAACCAGACTATGACTAGTTTCGTTCAGTGGATAGTAGCTATTCTCTAAATCAGTTCTATCTATATGTGATAAAAACTGAACAATTTCCCGATTGCTCTAGCCATAAACGCATTTTGGGATAGGCCACCAAGTAATATTACCTTGTAAGACCGTAAATGAGAAATGATTGAGAAAATGTCTGTCTTTCTAGAATGGAGAGATTCTAAGGTATCTTTGATCATAGTATCACATCTGATGCCAATATACCAACTATGATGTTACTAAAGTTTGCTTAGCCCCATGTGTGGGGTCGAACCAAAGACTGATTGTGTCTTACAGGATATCTCTATCCGCTAAGCTAATGACCCCGTTTTAATACTCCAATACATACCTACCATATTTATTCGTCCAATAATATGTGCTTGCTAAGATTTTTCTTCATGAAAGGATCACAAATGAGAACAAAGGCAAGATGGTGGTCTAGCGGACTGAATTATGAATAAGCTGAATAGTGTCCAAGTGATGCTGATCTGATTGATTTGATTGCGCTTTCCGTCCATAGGATCAAATACTTTAAACGCTTACATAGAATAATATTACTAACTTCGAAGAGTATCACAAACTGCTTGTTATATGCACAAAACTGCATGGCCTTAGTTAGCCTCGGCTTCAACAAGATCCTGCTCGCCGGTCCAGCCCTCGTTCAGGCTACTCAAGGTCATTATTGATCCATAATAATTGGATAAACCACACTAATCTCGGCCATACAGAAAATCGCCTATTAGTTTTGAATGTCCACCTTTGTAGCTGTCTCACCCAATCCATGGATGAATCCCGGCGGATGTAGAAAAAGATTTTAATATTAACATGGACTATTTACTTATCCGCTTTATCCCTATGTTGAGACCGGACTGTCTTAAGACCTTTGTGATGTCATTTTTTGTATGAGTATTATTTTTGCTACACTAGTTATTTATCATCATCTTTGTCCACAAGAAAAAGAAGAAAACAGTTAAAGTCTGATTTCAATAATTCACTGTCTTCTTCAAGCAAAAGCGTGAGTTTTTTTCTGATACCAGCGATAATAATATCCTTTATCACGTCATGGATGCTAATCAAATTATTCATTCTGGCTTGTCTTGCACTTTGCATCATCATACGTAATTTATATAAGGCGGGCCAGTTAGCCAACCGGCCGGGCAAGGTCTCAATAGGTCCGACGAGGCTAATGACCGGCTTAATATTCGTCCATCAGCAATTACGATACTCATGAATATGATCGCCATTCATAATTCGAGTGCAAATACCACGATGCTCATTTAGTTAGCCGAACTGGCCCGATCCCACGGGAATCATCATACACATTGCCAACAAAACCCCACAACCACTCTCATTCCAATCAGCACCACTAAACACGTTGTTCAGATACACAGTGGTAATCGGGAGAAGTGGTAGAAAAGGAATGAAGTCGAAAAAAGCGGTCGCAAGTCGTGAAATGCATGATGTCGTCGTTCAAAAACAGGCTTAATCTTGTTTCTCATGAGCTATTTCTTCAAAACAATCAACTGACGTCATGTTGTGACAGTTATAGGAATCACTTGGTTCTTTTCCCATTTGATATTTTCGAACGTTATTTTTGGCACGTTGACTAGTGACTAGTCACTCAAGAGGAATTGTGAACGAGCTGAGACAACGTAAATGATCCTGAGGTATTGATGAAGATTGAAAAGTCGATCGAGATGGTTCGTATGAAAGTAAGGATAACTTATGAAAGACTCAAACTAGAGATTATATTAGACTATTGAAAGACTAGTAGAGCCCTCATTAACCAATACGTGGAAATTACCATATATGTGCTCTAGTAGATCTCAGACAGCCATTTATTGATACATTTTTACAGCAAAACTGAAAAAGATAGGAGCCTCATAAAAGTGTGGTGCACTCTCGCGCGAGTTGAACGATCGAGTTTATGGCATTTGATTTGGCACGCTTTGGGGACGACTGTAGAGAAAGCATATCAGATGTCTGCTTGGGTGAATTGAAAAATTTGCAATGCATATGAGTAATTCTTCATCGTTCAAGTCACATATATATTTATGCTCGACCTATTTTTCCAGAGAATATATGGGAGTAGCGAGCCAAAATGTTGACTTACTTTATATACTTGTTAATAGCAAATTGTATGACTTAGCTAGGCTGACTTATGTACTCAGTTATTTACTTAGTTGCAGGAGATGATATGATGTATTCTATAATTTAGCTAGTCAATATATCACTGGAAAAAACGAAAAAAGAAGACTGGAATTTGTTTAGTTTAATCCATCAGTTGCTTGTTAATAATGATCGATATATACACATATATATTCAATAAACTATGCTGAATCGTCCTAGTAACTGCCGCGATGTTGACATTTGTGACAGAGCCTTATCATAGTGGCTAACTGGAAAAGATTTCGTTCAAAAAACATTTTTGCTGGGTTAGGTGAAAATTTCGCTTGACATAGAGTGTAAAACGTACGTGTTCGGTAACTCTATGTAAGGGAGCAGAGCTCCCGAGAGAACTGACTTCAAAAATATCGAAAGACGACGGGTTCTGCCCGACTGACGAGTCTGTAAAGACGAAACACGTGTATTGGGCTGTACAAGAGCCCTTACCAGACCACATGACATGTTGGCTCATATAATAATGAAAGGATTTATTGAAACATTTTTGCTCCAAGAAGTTCCAAGACTGAATATCTCGCAATCTCGGCATTCGTCATTAACTCCGTGTTCCTTTGACTGAGCTTAATACGAGGTTTTTTAGAACAGTATTTATTCAAACAGCTGACGCCTGTTCTGCCTTTTCAGAGTTGGAAAGACCAGCTATCCACTCCGAAGAACACTCCACTTCCTGCTTTGAGGAAGGCGAACCTGCCGAAACGTTAATTGTTTGAATGAATAATATCATAAAAACCTTATGTTAAGCTTTAAAGGACAAGGTTCTTCTGCTTCAGTGAATTTAGCATTGAGAGAACGTTTGATTTATTCAAATCTACTTAGAAATTTTACCAGAGCCACTCAAAACACAGTATCAATATTTTTACACCTTTCTTAATAAATATGATTCTTATCTCGTTAAAGTTACGCCACCATCATCAAATTCCTCACGTTTGATCGACACGTTGACTTTCGAGCAAAATGCTCCAGTTCTTGTCATTGGCATGATTTGCAAAACGTATGAACCCTCTGCGCGTTAATCAATTATTTTCTTTTCAGGTTCCTTCTCTTTTTTTTCCAGGCCTTCAAATCGTTTTGACGGCTAAGATGACGATAGTGTGAGCGTAATTAAAAGAGTGATTGATGAGACCCTACTTCGGCTGCATGCTTTTATAAGCAAACCAAAACTTAAGCAACATTTTACGATTTTTACGACCAGCTCAGAGCATCGGCTGATGACCGATGAAGACGATCACCACTTGATGAGCGGAGGAAAAAAGAGCGATACCGATTGGCTGTTTGCAGCAATGAAAAGTGATTTAACGCATGGCAGTGGAAGTAAAGCCGTCAGCGGAAGTGAAAAGAAGCTGCCGGACAGCCAGCTGGTTGACGAAAAACACAATGTGGCATTTGATGACGGCCGGTGACCGACGATCGTTGGAAGTACGAGAAGGAGAACGAGAAGGGCAAGAGAAGCTAGGTATATAATTCACGCCATACCATTAGTAATATTTCCAAGAGCGACCGATGATACTATGTTCCGCGGGTGTCAGGTTACTTTCTCGTTCACCACTATCAACACAAAAAAAAAACGAAAATCTCATACAATTCTCCCACGGAATATCCAGTTATGTCTAATTGAGATTGAACTCAATCATTATCAGGCTAAACCGGGTTCCGTGTCTGTATACCACCCTGCTCATAAGTGCTTGGTGTAAGAAGACCTTTCAAGTTCATGCTCCCAGTCGACTGTTTTCCAAACCTCGCTATGAACATTCAATATGGTCAGTGAGGACTAGAAAAAGATATGATGCTGGACGAATTCCCAGAGCAAAGAGGACCAACTGGTCTACTCTTGCACGCGATAGCAAAAAAATGGAAGCGTTGGACGGACGCGCCTGAGTCACTCGACAATCAACGGGACGACAGGTGATACAGGTATAGTTAGTGAGAATGTTAGAGCCTTTTTGAAGTCTAGTATCAGTGGCATACGTACGTCTCGGAGGTATCGCCCGCTTCACCAGTGTCACACGTCCCACAATGAATCCGAATTCATAGCAGGGATGGGGGCACAGTGTCACGTGCTTATCACCAAAACGTCTCCCAAAAACAGTCAATTGGAGTGATGTATACATATTCACTACCGGTTTTTAATAACATCTTCCCATCCCTGCTATAAAATAGGATTCAGTGTGGGACGCATGGCACTGATGAAGCGGGCAATACCACCAGAACTTACGCATGCCAGTGACGTATCAAACCTCGAATAGGCTATAAACGTTCTCACATACGATATTGCAGGTTCAATTTCACTTTATAGGGGCAAAAGTATGCTTTTAGGTATCAAGAAACCGGCCGTAGAACAATAGCCGCTGTTAAATCCGAGAGAATGAGATCGCTACCACCAAAACTACTTTGTAATGATCAACACTAATTCTGCACGATTATGGACGATTTTGATACGAAAAGCTTTACTACTACTCGTGACTACTAGTAGTTCCAACTTGAACAGCAAAAAAACTGATTTTCATGGGATTAGTTGTAACACTAAGCGAATCAGAAGTCGGTAGTAATCAATTTGGTGTTGTGCCTCGCATCGATTCCGTTGTTGACATATTCATTTGAAGCATTTCGGTTAGAGAAGCCTGATCTCAGCCAATTAACCAGAACACAGAATGAAAAATGAGAAAAGGATAGACTGCCGGCCGGGCACATGAAACTAATAGGTAGTGAGAGCAACGCACATGCAAATTCTATGAGCATCTATGGAAACCTGTTGGTTTCATGAAGAGGAGAGTATAAAGAAAAAAATTGATAGAATAAATTGAGAACGAAACAGAAAAGCATATGAGGAATGAAATGAAGAGCGAAATGAAATAAAGTGTCCTTTCACAGTTCATGAAAGCTCGATGTCTATGATAGAAATCTGTTTTAGCTCTAAGATACTGAGTATGCAAAAAAATTCATCATTGTCGAGGCAAATGTAAATTAATATATATTCAAGTTACATGTGCCATACCAATATATTGTTTTTTTTTTGCTCTGAATTGAAGTGAAAACCTTCATCGTCATTGTTGTTTTGTACTCAAATTCCCAGATTAATTGTAAAAAGCAGTTCTGACTAGGAGAGAAAAAAATGAATTTTCATCTTAATAACATTTGGTTAGACTCACAACGCACCACATGTACATTAAAGTAGTGCACGTTGGTACGACATTTTTGGCCCTCTAGAATCATTCTCTACTGCCATAAAACCCTTTTCCTATTACGTATGTGCAACAAGAGAACTATGGCCCCAAAATAGCAGATCATCAAGTCGAAGCTGGTTGCTGATTACTTGATCAAAGTGATTTCATTGAGGCGCTTTGGTGGAAAGGAACGACATGAATTAATGTCATCCGTAACATTCTACTAATCACATATGAGACACAAATGTTTCGAACGTTTTTTATTAGCATCGGTTTTTTAGTATTCAATTAACAACGTTTTTCCTGTTTCAACTCATGCATGGAATGAAATTCGAGCCTACATATGCCCAATTCGTTGGTCGTTTATTGAGATCAGTGGTGCCTCATTAGATTGAAGGACCTTACATTATATATATATATATGTATATATATATATATATATATATATTCACCCGTACATATCTACATATGCATAAATATCTACCTATTACATCAAACTATTTTATATATAAAAGACATATATAAGTAGCGTTTTTAACGCACTTTGAACAAAAAAAGAATCTGCATATCTTTATTTCTACTACTAATACAGCAAGAAAATAACGGCGGAGTCATATTTATGCATCCGAAATATCTATAGACCCATATATATATATATATATATATATATATATATATACTATGTAGATACATCTATACATATGTATATATACAGATATATACATGTATGATTCACTTTGATCAGTATAAACTATCAAATATTCATCAGCACATAATCTCGGTTCCATCCAATTAATCATCCTTCTAGAGAGATTTCCCAGCTAATGGAAGAAGGATCGAACCAACGACTACTTCTTCACCAATGGCGTTTTTATATCATTCCGTATTGCATTGTGAATGCATTTTTGAATGAATCGAAAAAAAAACAGAAAGTGTTCTTTCGTTCATCGAACATTTTGTATTTGTCAAAATGACTAATGATGATAAATTCATAAGAAATCGAGAACAAATAGAAGGAGAACAAATAGCACACTAACGAGTGTTAACATAAATTATCATCAAAATATAGATACTATTTGAACGAAATATCTTTCATGTTTTTTACGTTGTCTTTTACGGTCTCTTTCATTAGAAAAAGTTCCACTCATAAAAGATGCCAGCTATTTTGTAAGAGAGAACAATATGTCATGTAATGTTTGTGATGTCAATGTACGAGGTTAATTTGAGTTTTCAACTCGATCAGATCTAGAAGCTCTTGGATTTACTGCAATAAATAAGCATAAGACTGTCATTGATTTTTTACGAGTTGAAAAAAAAGCCACTCATCCTGAGCAATCGAGCACAAAAGAGAAAAGAATAGATACGCCAATTCCATGCATACTTCCAGTTACATTCATGTATTCAGTATATAAAGCGATGAGAAAAAGGTAAATTGTTGCCGACTTACCGAATTCTACGTTCATCTCCACCGCCACAGTATGTATCCGGACACGAACAACTTATGCGGCTTCCCATATTCCTGGCCACTATAATATTCCAGATGTGACCCGTGTGGCCCTAAACAACTCCGGAACATCGCTAACGAATTACTTAGATGAATACGCTTTTGTAGAAGCGGAAATCTCATTAGAAAAACCGAAAGAACCAATGATTTATCGAAATTTCTACCACTTCAAAATTCATTCTCAGCAATGAGCTTGAACAACTCACAATGCATAACATGATTGTCGTATAGTTTCACGACGAGCGTGAGGATGGAAGAGCTTTAGATTACGATCATAAGAAATAACTATTACCCGTAAATTGTTTGAACATATAAAATCCGGAGGACAGTAACTCTAGAAGAAGCTGAACGGCTCATAAGTAGCGATACGTTAGAAATCAAAATGTGGGCCAAAGCAAGGCAATAAAATTGAGGTTAATTGGATTCGGAAAGAGCACTATGGCATAATTCTTTGCTCGCAATCGAGGTGCAAATATAAATCAAATCTCTAGATCCATAAGAAAAACACGCGAATGTGAAAATTTAGTCCAGTAAAATGTGGAAAACGAATAGAAACCATGTAGTAATGTTTATACAAAAAGACGCTAGGCTTGGGAATACTTAAACTATTCACTATCGATGTTTCCAAATTGAGAAAAAAGTGCTAAAACCAGGTCAGTTTGATTGATTAACTATGAAATTAGGGGTGAAAAAATTTAGCATTCTCAACAAGCAAGAATTACTTTCGTAATATTTATGACAAGTTTTCACTTTAGAAAATGAAGCACATTGGTGTAATATGTTAAAATGATTGAATGTTCAGTAAAAGAGATAGAACAATCTACATCTCGATAATAAGTTGAAAGCACGAGGAAAATTCCAGACATACACACATTTTCAGAAATATTTGAGCTTTAAGGAATAGGGAATCTTTATGGAAAGCAAAAAGATAATAATATTGACAGATATATCCAAAAAGAAGTGATAAATCGTCTAGTCTCATGACGAAGAGTCAAACAACGTCGGGGTCTCGTCCATCTATTGCATGCTTCACAAAGCGGCTATCCGGCTCTTCGGCTTTCCGGCTCTCCAGCTTTGTCTCTGTCTCGTCTCCCACTAGAGCTAAGCACATAATATGTGGAGTAAAGCCACGCCCATTTTTCCCACCTTCTGCTCGGACCTTATGCTCACCTAAGCGTTCACAACTCGATGGGCAGCTGCTTGAACAGAATACATTAGGATAGTTCTAAGTAGCTGTTGGCCAATATGACGCGACTTTTTCTAACAGGTCTGCTTCAAAATTTATGGTTCAAGTGAGTAAGCAGAGCTTTGGTGTCGATGAGCTTCTGAGGTATGCATTATGCATACGACTCTATTCATATCATTGAAGCAGATATGGGTTTAATGCACATTTGAACTGGGCCATAGCTTACAGGGAACTAACGCTGTCAGAAATCAGTGTTCCACAGCCCCCAGCAGTGCGCTAACAATTCATGGTTCGCAAAAAAATGGTGGAGACGTTGGTGTATACTTGGGCAGCGGATTTGAACCGGCAACCGAGCTTTTTGTAGCCAGTGTGCCTCAAGCCATTAACCTACATCCGCACTTCTTGTGGCACATAAAACTAAAACCTTCTATGAGACTATATTGTATTTTAAGCGAGATCCAAAAATAGTCGATCGAAAGATATTGATATAAATACGGACAAGCAACCGTAAGCCGTGCAAATACACTCGACAATCAATCAATCTGAAAGAACATCACATTGGGTGGGTGATCTCTTCACCTAACGCAGAGAGTAACTTGTTCAGCGTTTATTCCCTATAATAGGAGCGTAACCGAATGTTAAGTGCGACTGATGAGGTTTGCTAAAAAGCCGAAACCGTACGCAATAATAAAAGAAAATCATGACTACAAGGTATTCTGACGATGTGTCAGGCGAAATGGTATGAAAAACAGTTGTTAGCATCTCAGTTTTGATTTCAGGGAAGCTGCGGATCTGCATCGGTAATGACAAGATAATTTCATTTCGCCAAATTAATCGTCGACGCTGAATAATGACAAAAGATAGCTTCTTTTCAGATCAAAAAAATCGTCGCACGTGTACTGACGAGTTGGCTTTCTTATATTGTAGCTAATCAAATACTTGCTGTGATGTAGCTGCAAATCAAAATGATATTTCAGAAGACTTTTACGCAAATCAAGCAGAGTAAAGAAGAAGGAAAGAAAGTAGTGTCTCCGCTCGGATGAAACACGGGTTCGACTCCCATTTGAGGTCGTATTTTTGCTCACCACTCAATTCTCTCAGGCGTATATGGCAGATCATAACACTGCGAAAAATGCAGTAAAAACATAAAAATTTCGATTGAAGAAGAGAGTCGACTTTTCTATTCAATGACTAGAAAATGATGAAAAAACTTCTTTGAAACATCGAAAGTCTGTGAGAACTTCTTAAACTTAAGAGAACAAAAAAAGAGATGGAGAAGACTAATCATTTAGTATGAAAGTATGTCGACAATTTTTCCGCACTTCTTAAGCTATTGCATATAATATCCATTTTCATTAATTGAATATCCAAGGCGACGTCGATCTTGCGAGAGAAATAAGGCAAAAAATAGAGTGATTAACTAAATATGTGAAGCAGGATGGAATCTATTGAAATTGTAACTTTGATTAGAAATTATCAGAAGGTACTATGAGCTCTCTAAAATCCGAACAGTTATCAAATTAACAACTGAACATGCCACTTCATTTAAACTGCTTTTATAGACCTCGCTCAAAAACAATAATAATCTGATAGTATGATAACATGTTTCGAGCCTTCTATGAGGTTTGCCCCTCTATCCCTTTGGGACCACTGAACCGAAGGGCAGGCACCGCACTACTGATGAGTCTGGAAAGGCGAAACAGGCCTGTAACACTATAAAGGCCATACCGGACCTCACAGAGGACCCGAAACATGTTACTGAACAGTTTCTTGACACGATGGTTGAGGATGGTCGGTGACCTGGTAAAGATAAGCTCACTGAAATGACATTTCAAGCCTACCCAACTAAAATATTCTGTGGAGAAATGTAGTTATAACATTTTCAATGAACCCATGAATTGCTATTTTTCCGCTAAAGTAATTCAACAGTAAGATTTTCCATTGATTTAGTGCTCTTCCTTTTGTGTTACCTGCACACCTTTGACCAAAGCTTTTTCACCGTAACATCATGATATCAAAAAAGCATTACATCTATTTTTCACCTATTTTTCACAACTTTATATGTGATACCCCACATTGATGTTTTAACGACGGCTTTAGTAGTATTAGTAGTAATATTCCGATATCTATCGTTTTTACTACCTTGATCCACGAATTTCTTAGCCTCTCCCATGGCCAGCTCAATGATTTAACTTAAAGCGGAAGGTTCTTTGTTCTTTGCTAGATCCACGACGCTTATGAAAGCTCATGAAGCAGATTTTTCCGTCTGCTCAGCTCTGAGGTTAAGTTTTTCAACATGTCGAATTCTCAGTGAAGACCCAAAAGGCTGAAGCATTTGAAGATAACATTTTCACTAAACGTGAATTTCCATTCCAAAATCAGAAACGAGTCTATTTATAAACATTGTTTCCGTTAGTATCAGGCCGATGATCCATCTTCTTCACAGGCGCTCCGTTAAAGCCAGTACGCAGTCACTAGGCTTGGTTAAGCGCCTGTTGTTTTAAATACGTTATCAGCAATAAGTCAAAGATTATGTGGCTCCCTTTCATCGACCTTCACTCCTCGACTAATATATCATGTCATTTCTTCACATAATTTCTTCTTGAGTGACATAATGTTACAAGTTCAAAGACCTAATGTTCTTGATGATATCGATATACAGAGCGATATATTACTACCTGAGATTTTTTTTTTCAAATATTAAGATAACATGAAATTAATAAGAAGTCCTGCTCTACTGATATGCCATTCATGTAACACCGACATCTCCAGATTCCACTGCCATCAGAAGAGCATATCGAATGGTAACAGATTAGAAATCGTCGTGAGAAAAAGGACTTGGCCAAGTAAGGATGCTTTACTGAGCGATGCCTCATTCGAGAAGTTTCACTACGATACGGCCACGAAGTTTCTCATCGTGAAGAGGAACGACAGTGCACAATTAGCAGAAATTAGTCCTACTCTGAAAATTGTAAAGATGTTGA
This sequence comes from Parelaphostrongylus tenuis, assembly GCA_019055375.1. Taxonomy (NCBI): domain Eukaryota; kingdom Metazoa; phylum Nematoda; class Chromadorea; order Rhabditida; family Metastrongylidae; genus Parelaphostrongylus; species Parelaphostrongylus tenuis. The sequence goes on from JAHQIW010000425.1 coordinate 175,754, forward strand.
GCCCTTCGTCGAATAAAGCTTTTTATCAACCCCACATTTGCTTAATAATCTACGAATTAGTTATTATTGGAGCCAAGATGGAAGAAACTCCTACTTTCCTACGTAAGTCGAGTTAGACAGATCGCGCACGATCTTTACTTTGGCTTTCGTCTCACCAGAGACGGGATCCTGAAGTCGGTGGATTCAATCAAGTGGGCTCAGGCCAACATACTGAATTACCTTCTTGACTCAAAATTAAGTGCTTCCCATTCGGCGTTTTACCCTTCCCTCATCTGCATCTGAAGTTGCATCATTCATTGGAACTGAATGATCATACCTCTTTCAAACGATCAACTTGTAAAGTTGATTCACATGAAGCAACTAGACACAAGTGGCTTCACCGTTGCATGTTTCAAGCATCGTTCAAGAGAATGGTAGAAAAACCATTTGAAATAAAGATGGTGCAAAAAACTAGTTCAAGCAAAATGCGCGCGTAAAGCCAAACTCCATCCCCCACCCTCCACTTTTCTCCGGCAGTCAACAACAACGTCCTGTGGAACGCCACAGTAAGGCTGTCCACAAGATTGCAACGAGACTCACTCAATCAATATTATTCAGGAAGAAGACGGACAACGAATTGAATGTTAGAAGTACTGGGATCTGCATAGTGAAAAAAAAGAAGGCACTGTGATGACGGATTAAATAATGTGCTAAAAAAAGTAATCATTGTGCATCAAAATAGTTTTAAAAAAGTGCAGAAAGTGCTTTTGAGCCATGTATGGCTCATACTGATGTCAATGCATTAAGTGAATGTGACCGATAAATCTGTTAGACGACGTTTGACAGCAACAGCAGCAATACTTGTCGTTGTCCGCCATCGATGTAAGTGGGTAATTGTTGCAGACATAAGGCAGTAAACGCTCACATAAACCAGATTACAATCTCTTAAATTGAACCATAAAAGGATAGTTCCATGACTTTTGGCCTTCGCACAAATTGACAATTGTAAGTTTGCAAAAACAAACCTTTCCATGTTGTCATATGTTGTCATGTGTGTTGTCATGTGTCTCTACTCGTTTCAAAAAGAGTTCCGATTTCCTGAATGATTTCACATCAATGTTTCCGTTTCCTGTCAAAAGGTGAATGAAGATTTCGAATATGTTTGACGCTCAACAAGTCGTTAGAACCTTTTTACCGTCTATGAGAGAAAGCGCCTGCGAAGTAGATTCTCCGTAGGCTAATATCATCACCTAAATTATTTTCCTCGATAAAATTATTGTTTGATAGCTTACGCTTTTATAAAGGTAAAAGATGAAGCTTTCGGCGTTGATCGATCACCTGAGGGATGCACCATACATTCGTGTTCAATTTTTAACTTCGTTTGAGGTGATTGCATATGTGGCCTTCACAATGAATCGCGCTAGCCTCCCGCTAAACCGAAGCAGTGCTGCCTACCCTCCCACACGGGTCTGAGACCAGTCTGGTTCGGTACCCGGAGGGACGGATGGCTTGGTAAGCTATGAGCGCGAGGTCGCACCATTGACCTCGTGTCTTGTATATGGGTATTAGATATGAATAATTAGATGTAAAAATAGCTTTGATTTGCTTTTGGTAAAGTTTTTTAAAAGGAAAAAGAGTCGAAAATAAAAAACAAAGAAGGTTTTGAAAATATTCGCTCAAAAGTAATTACTATAGAGGTGAGAAAAAATCCTATACAAATTTCTCATCAAAAAATTTGATTGGATGCCATGGAAACAAAGTGAAAATCAATCTGAAGCTATCTAACGGAAAAAAGCTGGAAGCAAGGAAAACTTTGTGAAATTTTTTTTCTTATCAACGGAAGAAGAAAAAGAAAAGAGAAGAGAAAAAAAAGCAAAGCGGAAAACTAGGCAGAAAACATGGCACGACAAGAGCACAAAATTTTTCTTTCAAAGAAAACTGCCCAGGATAATCAAAACCGCGAGCAATAATGATCTAACCGAATACCGTTTCAGTAAAACAAGCGTATTCATAGGTCGTTTTTCGAAAAATGTCTCAAGAAATTTGTGGATCACTCTCGATGCGAGAGCTTCCAGAATTATAACACTGACGGTCATGACGGCTTCGATGTTGGACATATTGGTTGGTCAGTGGAAGCCGCCACGACGGCGCCAACATTGAACGAACCAATTTACATGAATATCTGATAACGAACACTTTGGGACGTCGTGCGGACGCTAGTCGGACTATAGCCGCAATCCCCTCGACTGATCCATTATCAAATCGCAGCGCACTCAACTACAGAAAAATCGTAGCAGTGGTAGCACACGCCGTTGGAAAGGGGAATTGCTGGTCCCACTCCCGCCTAAGGTCGAATTTCTACTTGCCACTCAATCTTCCTAGACAAATTCCACAAATTCCTCGGTCCTCAAGCTTTGTTTTCTTCGCCTTCAATTTTCCACTGTCGTTGTAACAAAAATAAAGTGGTATAATGTGGTTCTGAATTAATCCGTCCTTAGATTTATTGCAGAGATGCAAGAACTTCTCGCGCATCATCCGCTTCCTCGTATCCAACATTTGCAAAGGTTTTTTGAACATGATTGTATATGAGCTGTGGAATTTTTTCGGATTCGCACAAATGTCGAATGTTGCTTGAGGCGACTATTCTTGCAACTCCGAGATAGCAGTTTTCACATGAAGTAGAGGAAGTAAGCCTTTTTTAGACAAGTCCGATACGAATTTTCCGACCTTGAAAAGAGAAGCATGGTGGGACAGGAGTGGGATCGAATTAGCGCCTCGCCACCGTCCGTGTGTTGAATAGGGTCATTGTCATTGTGCTACGCGCTCCCCAATATGAGATATAAATACACTGATGGGATTACAACATACATAAGTCAATATGTAGATATACAGGAGGCGAGCTTTGCGCAGAGGTGCGAAGTGCCTTACAACGCTTACGCAATGAGCATTAGTTCGATTCCACGCCCTTGAATAACTATTTCAGAGTTTACAAAATGGTAATAGTTCAATAAGCGCATCGGAAGGCCGCAGCGATTTGTCTTATTTTCTCACACGACCCGCCTTCACATTTTACCGCGCAAATCCTACTACTTCTTGCACTTGATTCGTTTCGATTCAGCGTTCTCCACAAAGATTTCCGAACATTCCGTGTTTTGCTTCGACTGCTGCTTGAGGTCTTCGCCTTCTTCATGAACACCAAATTGGTCGAATGCTGGTCGAGACGATTTCCTTTATAATGTTGGAGGTAGCCAAGGTAAAGCATTTTCTGAGGCGCTCTTTAATTGATTGCATGGGAGTGTTGTGTGAGGGAATCGAACCTTCGCACTGTTTCTTGATAGTCTGCTCAACCAGCCAATTTGATCAGGACCTCAACATGAAAATAGCATTTTGAAATGAGTGCTTAAGTTACACATTCTTCATAGAATCTAAATGAGTAAAAGAATACTGAGCTATAAGAAGATCTACGAGTTAGGAGACTTCTCTAATTTTTCTCGTTTCATATTCGTCTGACTAGCTTCTAAAGTCGCAAAACTCTCTCAGTTCTGCTACAAAATCATTTCTGAGCCATGCATGTCGTGTGGTCTGTTTATGAAGCCATCCCTTTTACTAAAAGACCACACGACATGCATGGCGTAAAAATGATTTTGTGGCATATTGAACTTTGAGCTGTGGTCTTAAGAAAACACTCGAAAGGAAAAATCTCTCAGTTCTACTAACATTTGAACGATAATCAGTATTTTTCAAATGTACTTTTGACAGCATGTTTATACGTTGTAATACTTCTCTTCTGTAACTCCTCAAAACATTTCAGAAATCAGATCAGCTTTTAGGCAGTAACTTCAAACACATGCCTTAATGTTCTTGCCTAATACATTAGAACATTTCAAGCTACTCTAGTTGACACAAAGTCCACTTAGAAGGAAGTTACTGCCTAAAAGCTTTTTTGAATTCGGTGTATCGTAGCTTTTCAATTCAAATCTGTTCACATTAGATATCACAATTAGTATCGTCGTAAATTCCATCACATCAGGATTAAGAACCGCGAATCGTTTCAAAACGTTAGTCATGTCAAGTTGCAGCTAGTATTCTCTTCAAGTAGATCTGATCACAATTAAATCGATGGGAAATACTGATTGCGAAAAAGCTTGAAGGGAGTTTGACTGGGCTTTCAGTTCGTGTATTATCTTTTTGCCAAGAAAAACTGCTTCTAATGGCCATAATTTGCTCCAAAGAACTCCAGACAGTCCAGATTTTATCGCGCGAAAAAGACAGCAGTTGGAAGTTATCAATTAGAACTGGACATAAACTAGAGATATTCCTCTTAATCACAGAAACTACATGAGTAGGAAAGAATAGGTGAGAAATATGGAGAAATTACTTGGTATGAAAGTCCAGGTCAACGTCTCCAATGCGGTGAATCTACGACGGCATCAAGACAAATTCAATCGCTCCGCCTATTATTTCCACAGAGCAATCTCAACTCGTTACGTTTCTGACAAAAAGACATAACAATGACGACAACGAAGTGCAGTAAAGGTTTTCTTTTAAGATACTGTTTATTTCAAGAAAAAAGACAGATTCTGAAAGAACAAAACATCGACGACGGCAACGTAAAAAAGAAGTTAGAAGGCTACCTCATTTGAGAAAAAAGGCAAAATCTGAAGGAATGGTACAATGAAACTCATTTTCGGATAGCACTTCTTCTTCGTTGAATTCACTTGTACTCTGTTTTACGAGACGTGTGTGTTAAATGTCATATAGTAATACAGATGTATTCTTAGTATAATTTCAGTGTTACCAAAATACGCTTTCAAAAACGGGACTACTTTTCTCATGTTTAACGGATCTGAAACAACATATCAGAGCCCTGCAAAACATTCGAGAGCGCTTTTCTCTTGAGACTACATTAAAGCAAAGATCTGCAAAGGAGAGCGAAAAGAAATGCAAAGAACTCGAGTCTAGCACTTTGAGTTTGGCGATTGTGGTGTTCAGGCACCGCCATAATTAGTATCAAGCTTGGATTACCTGACACAACGACGGCGCCCAGTGCAAGCATAGAGTAACTCTTGGCTCCGTTGTCTGGTCTGTAAAACTGGGGGAGAGATCTAAGGAACTTGGCACCAAAACACCTTTATTGATGAAGAGGAACCAAGCTGACCACTCGAGTTGGGTGAGTTTCTACTAGCTATACGACTAGCACAACTCAACTATCGAAAAAAAACCGCAATCTGCTCAAATTCCAACAGATAGTGGGCTAGACTAAGTCCACGATAGACGGTATGTTGCCGCGTGGGCGGAATTTTTCGAATATTGGAAAATTCATGATCTTCTGACGCTGATATATTCCAGCTGTGCAATATAACATATCGACATTTGGGTGTATAACTCTGACAACTTTCTTCCAGAGTCAGAAGTTTTTGGTATTTTCTCAAGCCACATTATCACGTTTCTCTTCAGAGAAAGTGATAGAAATTTATTTCTACACATTGCTGTAAACTCGGGCAATTAGAGGCACCTCAACTATGTATAAAATAAAACATCATGTCTTCATCATGAAATAAATGAAATGCCATTTTGCGGAAAAATCTTTAGAGTATTGCAAAGATCGAAGAGAGCCACGTTTCTGGAAATTCATTTTATGCATTGGGTTACTCAGTAAAAACTATGGCAAAGTGAAAGAACGAAAATCGAAGGAGAAATGCGCACGAGTTGTCATGTTGTTATGCAAAATGATTGATGCTGATGAGGACTGCATAGTGGGGTTTACGGCTTCAACCCGGAATTAGCGCCTTTGCTTTGTTAGAATTTACGAATTTGAGCGATATCGTGCTGAAGAAAAGAATTTTGTCAAAGTAAAACAATGCTGGTAGAATCAGATAAAAGATATTAAACAGTCGAAATGGTCGTTTCAGTCTTCTTTTACTTAAAGAGTTGTAAAGTGACACGCTTTTTTCTACAAATCCAAATGAGCCAAAAGACAGAAAAGTATAAAAAAATTCACGGGTAAACAAACTTTTTTGTATTCCTTCTATAATACTCAGAGTGATCTTCTGACTGGATTTAAAGGCTATGAAATCTTTTTTAGTTTCATCAATCCTTGAGTTCTTTTTCTTAGATGTCTTTTCTAACACCACGTTAATACAATGAGATTTTTCTCCTGTAATTATTTAGAATTTTCTGAAGCCAGCTCCGCTTCTTAACTGTTAACTTTTAGACATCTAATTTTATGGTGTTGCCTGAAATTTTATAACATTCGAAGCTAATCGTTTCAGTTAGAACAACGTCCAAAATAGAAGGATATAAAATTTGCATATTTTCAATAAAAATGCAAAGGATATATGCAAAAATTTACGCCGCTTCGAATAAGATGAAGTTATCCAATTTGTACTTATCGTATTCGAAGATCAGGCCCTTGTGCAAATCTTTTTTTCGGACCCAGAAGTTGCGCGTCGAAACGATTTCTAAAAGTCTGCCTCTCTTCCATTCAAATACGAAAAGCTCCAGATGTATCTACTTGTACAGCTTCAGATAATTTCATTAAATGAGCAAATAAATGAGTTGAAAAGCTAATAAATTATACTATACTAATAATCCGATCCATATACTAATAATAAAGAAGTACTAATCCATTTATGCAATTTACATTCCCTTACTTTAACTCATTTAGTGGCCTTTCTTTCAGAGACTTTGGACTTTCATACTCGTTCAACAGGAGTGCCAATAGTGCAGTGGTGGAGACGCCATGAGGTAAATTGATATTTGTGAGCATTGCTCCTTATCCGCGCTCCGTATCGCAGGTGTCGGTCAGATTTTGGATAGAATTTGTCTAGGAAATGGAAAAGCACTACATTGCAGATCGTCAAGCTTCGACAATTTAACCATGTCAACGACATTACGAATACATTCAAATGCGTATACCAACCCACGGGTATTGATCAGTGCTCGAACTTTGTCCTTCATTCTTCATCAATCTACCGCTTGCTCCACCAGGAGTGGCACTACCCACAACTGATGATCCTTAGAAATCACGATCATCAGGACTTCAACAGTACCACTTTCATGGTGACCTGCCAAATTTTTGATCTCTAAAATTCATGTTATATCGCTTTTTAGATAGTCTCTGCAATTATTTTCTTGAGGCATTGTCTTCTGAACAACCAAAGCTCAATAGTGTCGACTTCTATTATGTTTTTTAACTTCCGGAACTACAAGGCACCAAACCAGCTACAAGGCACCAAACCAATGTCAAACATTTCTTTGTAAAAACAATGCTTTTTCATAGCGTTAAACACTCTTTTTTCATGTAACATTATATACTAAGACATTTTGACTGCTCCACTTACGCGGAAAGCAATCAGAATACCAAAACGATTTAACCACGTATTCGTGACATCTGTGAAGCGTTGGATTCATGCCGATGTTTTGTTCAATATGGAAAGTCTCCATGAAACTTGAACGCGGTACTCAGAGAGATACAATAGATATACACAAGTACACTGGACCAAATGAAACTAAATGAAATGGTTTCGTCGGACGGAGGCCTCCTTTCAACGCGTTCGTTACCATGTAGGTATGCCCATCCTATGACATGCGGCACGGTTGCCGGCTGGTGAAGCTTCGAACAACAGTGTGGTGGTTTTCTAATAAAGATGTGAATTTCTATCGCCAACAAGGAGATTTTATTGCCGAAAATTGGTCAAGTGTGACCAAAGGTATCTGTGGCAGAAACAGCACCAATGCTTCCTCTGAGACTCGCATTTTTATTTATGGGAAAACCATATCATACTATGTAAGCCACAAGCGAAAAGGCTATCTTCGGACTGTTACTAAACATTTCAATGTTGTCACGCTCAAATTTATTCAAATTATTATCTTACTTATCTTTCACTTTTTATGTCAACAACAATTCAACCTCATACGTATCTCAAATGATTAGCATATAAATCAAGTACACAAAAATAAATCAAGTACAGCCGTTTCGCACTTTTGAAATAAATATTTCTATGAAATTTTCTACTTTTGATATCAACTCAATCCTTAGATTAGTCAAAGGTCACCATAGTGATTGAAACTAAGCAAAAATCAGCAGTTTGTCAATGTCAAGGCTGCACACTGCATGCGATGTTACTTCATCGACAACTCTTAACGATGTTTCGACATTAATGCTTTTCAAGAGTTGGAACCTCTGTTGATTTGTAGAGAAGACTTCGTGGAATCGTATATGTCTATTAGCCATTATATATTCACCGATACGTATTGGGTTGTCCCATTACCACGTACGCAGTTCGGAACTTTTGTTATATCGATTGCTATTTACTTGATAGAAACAAATAATCAACAAATATAATCACTATCATGATCAATAATATGTATCCACTTGCTGTAAAAGACTGTATGCCTTGCTCACAGTCAAAAAAGTTGGTGAAGTCACTTTTAATCTAGTTGTAGTCTATGAAGTTTTTCTCCCACACGTGCTGCTTTAGAGCACGCAAGTGTTGATTGTCCGATAGAGCAATATCAGGCTATGCGAAGGATGTAGTACCGTGGCCCAGTGCTTTTCTCAGATGTGGCGAGTCGACTTTGCAATGTAAGATCGAGAGTTGTCGTGGCGAAGGGCAACACTGAGCCGTTTCGGACGTTTCTATCGCACTGCTGCGACCAACTTCCGGAGTTGATACCGTAGACGTCGGCACTATTGTCTGCATGTTCCCGCACAGTTCCAAAGATGCACACCCTGCCAATCCTAGAAAACCAAATGCATCATCTTCCGAGCATAAAACGTGGGCTTTGACACAGGTCTTTGCCGCAAAGCACCCAGTATGTGTGGTGCGTGTTCTTCTCGAAATAAACCCAGGGCTCATCTCCAAAGTGATCGACTCGAGGAAGTTCTGCCGGTGTGATCGAAACAGATAACTTCCGCAGATATTCACGCATGCAGCGCCATTGTGGTCACTCAGTGCAATAGGTGTCCATGAAGACATTACATGGGTGATGTCATCACTTTATGATAGCCCACTTCACTTAGATAGCAAGTAAAGGTACTAGGCCCTATCCAAGTGTCTGCTCCACATCCCTGGTACTAGCACTCAAATACACTTTCACTTCGTCGTACAATGCGTCTTAGTTGAAGGTGACGTGACTGGAAGAGAGAGGTTAAAAAAGCTGATATGACCTAGATCGAAACACTTCAACCAGTGACTCATAGTTTAGCCGTAATAGTGCCTGGCCCAACCGCAGTGTTGATTTATTCAGGCGTCTTCCTTGTAGTGTTTTTTTTGAATGATATCCCTGAAGCATACTCGAGCGTAACTGCCGCTAATACATCTTGATTCTCAGCTGTTTAATCCGCATGGGCCTCCTGGCTAGCTACTGAAATATTCTTCAACATACCACATCCATTCGGCAATAACGCGATTTCAGATAGAAAAAACTGGATGAAATTCTACAAAAATCAATAACGAAGAACTTAGTGTTTTTTATAGTGCCCTCAAGACGCATTTTCGCTCAAGCACGTTTACCACATCGTTCAGGTGCTATAGTGTACCCACGTAAAGTCACTATGACACTTTGAGACCGTCCATAAAGCTACCCACCGGGTCTCATTGAGCACTAAATACTGGCTAAATACTAATTAGATTACGACACATTATATGGTCAGTATATTGAGCGCTGTATTTAAAGCGAAAATTGCTGTAACAATGTCCTTTTATTACTCACAATCTTATATACTTCTTTGAAAATTTTTGATTTTCTTCTGGAAACATCTATCCTTATCATTAATTCCACATTATTACCAGCATCGTCATCATCATCGGTGGCACTTTGGCTAAACGAGCAATTTTGTCGTCGACATTTTAATGAGGTTTACATATATTGTCTAGCTCTTGTTACTTTTCTTTGAAATAGGCTACCAACAGTGAGATGCTAATCCTCCCACACCTCTTCTTTCGACGACGCAAATCCAGGATAATCTGGGAAATTGACGCTATGGTACTTGCGAGCAGTGCTGGTATTATTGAGGAGTTCCTAGAACAACTTATGAAGCATGGCTACTTTCGTTTAGGAACTTTTCTTGATTTTTCGAGAAAAGCACTGCGATTCAAGTGCAAAGTTCTGTGATTTTGCCTCTTGTACCACAACAACAATAGTTCTAAAATATGAAAAGTAACCGTCGCCACGTGGGAATTCATTTTAGAGAAATTTCTAATCAGGCGTGGTCCTCGGTCCTTCTACGAGCCTCTCTTTCTTGATCATACACTCTTATATGCGACGAAGGGTGAACGAACGCTTTTTGTTGACCTTTGAGTAACCAAAGATGGCGCTGGTCAGTACGAAGAACTCCAGGATTCTCCCATTCCCTTCCATAGTATAGATTAAGCCATTAGGGCTGGTTTACACCTTTTGAAATCCCCTGCACAGAATTGCTTAAACCATTTCATTTACTATCAACGCATTTGCTTTGGACTTACTACGATTGAGTTTATACCCACACCCGTTTGTTACAGCGATACTCTCACAATGGAGATGGATAGAGAGCTTGACAAAGGAACGAAGACAATCAAAAATGTCATTGAGGACACATCAAATTCTGTGAATAACATATTGCAAAACGTAACAGTAATTTGCGTACGAATTGGCATTTTTGACAATCGCTGTGTTGACAAGTGCAATTACACATAAGCCATTCAGGGTCTGTATCCAAAAAACGAGAACGGGAAAGCGTTTTTTCTATGCAATATTAGCTTAAGGAAGAAGTTTCTAAGCACCGCTGAAAATTCAAAGTTTGTCCTTCAATTTAATTATGAACAACATTATGTTTCTTCAAATTGGAGACTATGAACTTGGGCTTTGAATCAATGAAACTCCTGATATGCCTCTTCAACTTGATCAATGGTCTCGAATCAGCGTCCACGCTGGAAATTTTCCATTGAGCGGATGAGATGATAATCGGACGGCGCAGCATCTGGACTGTAGGCTGAGTGCGGCAATACTTCGGTTTCCTCAAAATCATCAAGCTTTTCCTTGGTCTTCCTGCAGTGTGAGGTCTCGTCTTGTCTTGCTGGAACAGCGCGCGCCATCGTCACCATTTGATATCCAAGGAATAATTTAGGATTTGATGCACTATAAGTATTGTTGCTGTGGGAGCTTTCTATGGAAATGCTCCTGAGATATTCCCATGAATTTACATTGATCGATACTGTGTGAAACAAACGTAAGCTTTGCATTTTTCGAGGATGTTAATGAACATCTACCTAATCCTAGTGGCACTGCTTTTTCTTACTTAGCGCTAAAATCGCATGAGGAAGTCTGTTTTTTCTCCTCGTCTACTGAAAGGAGGTGTTATAGTGAAACAAAATTGATTCATGCAGTAATCTGTATCGCGGACAGTGGCTGAGTGTTTAGTGATGCAGGTGATCAAAAAACGAGATGCTGGGTCGACCGCTTCATCCAAGAAGACTTTCTTGCCATAAAAAGGCGGATTACTCAAACTGCAGCCGCAATAACATATAAAATATTCGAAGACCTTTAGACTGATTAATGCAAGAAATGGAATCAGTTGTTAAAAGTACTAAGATCCTATGAGTAAAACGTGAATATTGGTTATAAAATGCAATAAAATAAATGAGAATAATCTGGATATTCTGTAGTAGTTGATTACCCAGTGACTCGGACGTCCTTTACTGAGTTACCATTCGTCGTCATCGTCGTGTGTATGATTTTTCTGTGGGCTCTGCCTGTCCGTAAGTCCCAGTGACCATCACATTCCTCTATGGGAACTTTATTCTGACCAGTTTTATTCGCAAGATAACCTCGAGTGGAAGCTCGTCCGTGAGAGGGTTGTAATCACTGCTTTTTATATGAATAGACGTGAAGCTCATTTACTAATCGCTTTTCATCCTTTTCCCAGTAACCTAATTTAGGTTTTCGACTTACTCATTTCATGGCATGCAAACTGCGTTCATATAAATTAGCTCAAAAAAGTAGGAAGTTTTCCTGCAGTGTCAAATTCTATTTGACAACAAATACATGGTCTGTTGAGTTGGAGTTTGAAACCTATCGGCAGCAGACTATATAGGCAGTCTTTTGGGCGGTCAAAAATCCTTGACAGTAAATGAAAAAGAAACAATTCAAGAGTAAAATATAAAATAATTACAAGATTGAGTGCCAAACGTAATTCACTGATAACTTGTTTGTTAGGAGAGACTTTCTTTGGTTGGGATTATTAAAGAGCCTAACAAACCTCTCTTTAGTTGTCACATGACAACCCATTAAGCCTCGCTATTCGCAAAAAGGTGTGCACATCATATGAATAGGATTTTATAAATACATTAAAAATCTCTAACATTGCGTTACCTCTATCCTGAATTTCTCATAAAACTATCTGACTTTATCCCAGTTAGCGAATGCCTACACTGCGGGACATATTTGATGATGTAACAGTGAAGGTAGCAGGAGTATCATCAACCTGTATGTGCCCAGCAGGTGAAAGGTGCAGGTGCAAGCTTTTCTAGTCCTCATGAAGTTTTTTAGTAGCTTCTCTCCAGATCACGGGGCTACTGTGTTAGGCCTTAGGGGAGATCTATTCAAGCTGATAAACATGAAAAGGAAAAATGAAGACGAACGTGGAAAGACTTCATTTGTCAGATAAATCGAATCTTCTTCTCTGACGCGTTATAGAAACAACAACCTCGTCTGTCTCGTTCATCACGGAAATGTCTCATCTGTTCTGCTAGTAGCGGTTCGTCATAAGCTCAGACTTCGATGGAATTGTATTGAATTCCTTACAAGAGATTTATTCCCAAAAAATGCAACTCCTGGAAGAGTTCATGATACTTGCCATTCACTATACCATCATTAGCTCTTTCGTAAAGCTGCTGTTTATCTAGTAAGACAACACGACTCTGGGCTTTCATCGGTGCATAACCTTTTATTCATGACTGTTAGCTATCGAATTTCTCAAAAACAATAAAAAGACGGTCCAAGCTTTAAACATTTCTCACATAGGCTCGACGGCCGCTTCTAGACTTATTGCATTAGATTTTACGAAAACATGCACAGGAAAGGGTGCATGAAGCGAAGAGGATTGTATTTTGTCGTGCAGTGAGCACGTAATCGCTGGCTTTATCTCGTCAACGCTCATAAAGTGTCAATACTTCTAGTGTCCGTCAATTTGCATCAAACGTGTTTAAAAGAAGTAAACACACTGGTATGATGCATCAGAACTCCTGCAAGTCATTGTTTAGGGCAACTGTACATTCAGTCACTTATTCGATTCCATCAGTGTTGTTGAGCGCGCGATGCACCTTCAGGGATTTATCACAACCAAATACCTTACCTCTTACCATCAATGTCCGAATCACGCTTATCGCTTCTCCACTGATTCCACACACGAATCTGGCCACGTGATCTCAACTATGATTTTATGACATCGGAAATATACTCTTCCAACAATCAAGTGATTGATAATGTTCATGTGTACGAGAGTTATTTTTTCAGAAGTGGTCACTATGCCTAGTAAATAGCTTTCAAATCTACTATAACTTATTTGACGCGAAAATGCTAAGAAATCTAGTAATTTTCTTCATGACAGGGTAGAATGTGAAATACAGTTGCAAGGATGCCGACATATTAGCAAAATTCGAAGATTTGGATAGGATTCAAACCGCCGCCTAGCTTTTACAAGCTCCACTATATCAACCGAGACTACTGCTTTGTCCGATAAAATTACAACAAGACTGAAAGAAGGACAGAGCATGAGGCTCGGTTATTGCGATGTAAGACAATGGGCCCAGTAATGCTGATTTCAAGCTCACCTGAAGTTCTTTTTTGTATCTTAGCGCTCTTGCGATATTAGCAGATCTTATCTATGTCTCCAGAGTAATAGGTTTTAGAAAAATTTTATTACATTGCCTGAGAAAGTAATTTTTACCCATGTGCTTTGAGAAAATTTAAGCTCATCAAAAAGCTCGTTTTCTTGCGCATTTAGCGATATTTCATTCTCTACACGGCCTCCAGAATGGAACTGTCCAAAGAAGAAATTTGCCTGCTGCTCCACTTCCATTATAAATTGAGTGTCGACGCCTCTAAGGCTCAGCGACAAGTCTGCAAGGGATATAGTGACGAAATTTGCGATGGTCGTACAGCTCAGCATTGGTTCATGAAACTGCGTGAAGGAGGCCTGCTGACCGACATTCCAAGAGTGGAATATCCACGAGAAGTCGATCGCCAGGCAGTCGTCTGTCGAACTGAAAGAGATCCTTCGATGAGTCACCGGACGTTAGATGACAAGTTTGACGTGATTGAATGACTGTCTGGCACAATCTTCAGGAGAAAGCAAACTGAAGTTGAATTGTCTTGATATAGAAGGCGAGTACTTTGACTATTAGTGTGTCCTTTGCTTGAGCTTAATTGGTGTACAAATTGATTTTTTCTGTGCATTTTGAAAACACGACAGATTTTTTCTACAACCTATCAACACAGATGTTCATAACAGGAGCTGGCGGATTACATCTCTATACAGACAATGCTGGTGTCCTCTAAGTGACCTATAAAGGCACTTCCCGAAGCTGACTAGTTCTCTGAGTAGTTGCTTTTTTATCACAGTGTACTTTAACTCTAATTTATGCCGCAGTGGAATAATTTATTTCCAGCTTTTCTCGTTTTCATGTACTTTTTGCTCGATTTCCCTGCCCTATTCAACGCCGTCAATTTCGTTGCCTTCATTCGCCACTACGAATTAGTAGAAAGTAGGTAATATGCTGTCGCCTTAAGCGAAAGAATCCGCATGCAATTTGATGACTGGCGACGAGCTACTTTTATGAGATTACTTCCGCAAGAAGTCTTGAAAAACAAGCATCTCGTACTAAAAGTGCGATGCCCTTCGCATTTTTTGATCGAGGAGACCTCTCTGAATAAGTCTGTCACCTGAGAGTGAGTGGAGATTCCACAATTATCTAATCAAGTGATTCCATGATCACAGAGATAAAAAGTGATGAATATGACGAGAATAAATTTCCTTATTCTCGTCTATTTGGAATGATTTATTCAAATTAAGGGTGTGAATAGTGTACGGACCATAGATTTCAGGTAGCAATGTACGCATGATCACAATTTGATACCATTCCAAACCAACCAACTCTCTCACTTCTATGAGCTTGGTAAATCGGAGTTGAAATTCCTGAGAAATGCTTCCTCGGAGCATAAAACGTGGCGTTAACTTCCGTGGTAATGAGTCCGGAAAGGTGTAGTAGATTTGCATATTAGCTTAACCAGAATTGTAACAACGATTGACTTGATACGGATTTGACGACATTTATAAGGAATTGTAGTCCTCGGTTAGTAGTAGACCTACATGCGAACCATAAAGGCTTTTGTAAACGACGAATATGAGTCAACGAATTTATGAAAGAAGCGCTGGTATGTGGACTTTTTGAGGAATTAGGTCGTGACAAAGACGGAAACAAAATATTTCAAAGAATAGGAGGGTAAAATGGAAAATTTACTCGAGAAGGCGCTTCACATTCAGTTTTTCGAACCACAAGATGTGATAGATCTAGGCTAGAATTCAAACTACACATCGCTTAATGCTGAGCTACACATTGGAAATCCACTACTTATTCTGATAATGGAAGTCGGAAAGGGTACAAAGATAGGAATGGTAAGAGGACGACGCAATCCGAGAGCGACGCGTGTGGAGGCCTAGACCAACGGATCTATCTGTTCTTGAGTTGGTGCTCTTTTGAATCGCGCTATTGAGCATAATTCTGAGGAATTTTGCAGCTATAAAAAACATAAATCAAGACATCCAAAACGATGCTCCTCTAAAGAATTCTTCAGAATTCAGCAAAATCATTAATTGAGTTTTAACATAGATTGAAATGAAATCCGATTCGGCGACCTCGTTTTTCTCATAGATCTTAACTAATCGGTATCAATGAATTGCGTCTTTACTCTCTTGTTTTGCAGTGATTAACTTGTAATCAGAATACAGATTAGTTATTATATTTGCGCACTCATTCGATTGGTTCATTTAGTTTTTTTTTCGTTCCTACTGAGTGGCCAAATGTACTGTCCTGTTTTGATATTAATATCTGTGCGTTAGATTTTATGTAGTGAATTTTTCAAGAAAAATGTACAACTTCTTGAAAATAACTGAATAAGTAGTCAATTAGCAGTGCAGCAATTTTTCATTTCGCTGTTTAGTTTTTGCAAAACGTGGTTTTTGAACTATCGATTAGCTGACTACACTCAGCTCTCTAACATTAAAGTGATAAAGTATAAAAAGTTTAGGGGTAATATCAAGTCACTGAGGACTGCGCCAAATAAGGGACCTCAGCAAGAATGTGGTAACATATCTTGAGCATTCATGAGGTCTTTCGTGACACTTATAAAGTGATAAACACGTGTTTTGGCCTTGCAGTCTGATCAGTAGCGCAGTGTCTTTTGGTTCAGCCATCCCTTGCGAGGGGATATACTCCCTACATGTAAGATATCGACATCGAATAAATAAAATCACCACATGTCAGGTGAGTGGGTGGTCTTACCACCCATGAGCGGTCGACTGTTGGTCACTGGAACGTCGGGGGACTTTCTCAAATAACATAACGTGATTCGAAATATTTCGGTCTCCGTTCTCTCATACGTAGGGGTGTATACCCTGCAAGGGATTGGCTGAACCGGAAAGCACCGTGCTACTGATGAGTCTGTAAGGCCGAACACGTGCTTAGCACTAGATAAGTGTAATTACAAAACTCATTAAAGACTCAAGATATCTTATCAGATATGTACTGCTTTGAGCGAGGCCTTTAAAAACAGTCGATTATACAGATATGATTTGTTAAGAATCGTTGTGGGTGATTGAAGGCATATTTGGCTTGTACAATGACGCCCCGTGGCCTACCCTTGTATCAAGTCAGTGCTACTGGCCTCCTCCACAAATCTAGCACCAATTCACAAGAGTATTGAAGAGTCTTGGGCGCTGCAGCGAACCCTCGACCCCAACGTGGTTGTCACACGGCACCTCTAACCACTGCGACATATGCGCTCCCCATTACATTAGTATTGCTAAATGACAATTGGGTTTCTTGACTACGCAGCTTATAGTTTCTTCTTTATTCATCACTATAAAAATGACTTTGAGCGAGACATGCTCCTAATTGCCACAAATAACTTCTAAGCATTACTCTATCGTTGTTTTTAAACTTTCATATAATTATAGAGTATTACTGTAACTGCAAGAATACATCATCATGTTAACACAAAATATCTCTGTACAATACCATTTAGAAGATTGACTTCTGCGTACTTAGCTCAATTCCTTTTCATACATTCCTTTCCTCGCTTTTGTGGATTTCGATCTTCTCGACTTTTTTCACCCACTTTGAAATAAACTGTATAACTGAGCAGTGAACTGAACCCAACACTAAAGGAGTAGGAGAGAGTGATTGCTGATGTAGCGATTGCCGATGGTCGAAATTCAAAGCAAACATGGTTCTCACTCAGTTTGATCACACTCACACGTTAGGGAATCCTTATTGCTCCTGAATCGAGATTTTTGTTATCAGACATTCAGACTCTCTGAGAGCATGAAAAGACTGAGCTGACACATAAATAGATGCCCTCAAATGTCGTTGTGTAAGTCGAATCGAGTTGGATAAGTCGTCTTTGGTTCAATACCAAGCTTGAAGAACATCATACCTTCCATCCTTGCGATGTCAGCAAATTATTAACAAGAGCTGAGAGTACAGCAGCACTGACTTCATACATCGATAGACTAGCGCAAGTTATTGTATAGGCCAATAGTGCATTCAATTACCTATATGGTGCTCAATGAAATCCAATACATGGCGCATTCATTAGGCAGTGAAGGACGCCGAGAGCTTTATCTCCTATTTATTGATTTGAATCGGCAGATACTCTGCGATGTCCATGAGTAGCGGCAAAACTAAAGCAAAACTGCTATTTTTTTTAATGTTTGTTTTGGAACCCGTCTCATTTTTTTACCCAAACCATAGCAGCTGTGATAACATATGGTGCCAAAGTCGTTCAGTATCGCATTTGTTTCGATGTAATTCAGCCGATAACTTTTTAAGAGACATCATCACTCAGCGTTCAGTTGCCCGCCCGCCTCCTGCTTATATTCGAGTTGTGCGAGGGACGGATGCGCAACGAGTATCGTCGTTGTGTTCTCGGATAGCGTGTGTTGACTGACGACGAGCAATTAAGCAGTAGACGGTCACCATGCAGCTTGGTCGTGATTTTCCCACAATGCATATAACCGATCCGCTGGTGATTGGTGAGTGTCTTTTGATCACATTTCACTTCAAGCAACTGCTTTCATTAATCGGGCTTTTTCAATAGATCACTTTGTAGCAATTTTTTTGATCAGATCTTATTATTTTTTTCTCCTGTTCCAGTTATCGTTGAAACTCCAAGTAAATAAAAGACTAATCTGTTAATGAGAGATGAAGAACGATTTCTTTTACAGTTTTACAGAGGACTATTTGAGTCAAATAAGTGGTAACATTCAGTGAGCTCTTATGATTCACAGAATTATTTGTCAGTTTATACACGTTGATTTCACTTTCTGATTAAGACTAAGATAGAAGCTATGACGTTGCTGAATTTCTCACATGATTTATCACGTTCACGAGAACTTTTTTTCGCATAGAATGGCGTCATTTTACAAAACTGTTACTTAGCTCACTTTTTCTCACTTAGAGTGCCACAAATCTCGTGTTCATCGCTCTCGGGATGTCGTCATGACCAGTCGGCCATCGATGTGGATTAGAAAGATTTGCGCTAACTGCCGTCTCGAATTCCTGTATGACAGCAGCGATACAAAAAGATTTACCTTGAGTTGAATTCAGTTTAAGAACTTGAGTTCCTCGGCTAAAATAATTTTGCTGAAGAATGCCGTGCATCGTTGTTTACTAGCCATTAGCACCTTCATAAATTCTCATCTCCGCCGACGACAAAAAAAAAAGATTAAAAGGATTATGAGGGCATGATATAAATAGAATGTCCAAGTAAAAGCGATACCAAACTCCTCATGAGAACTAATGTAAAATTTCCACTTTTTACGTGAGAGAGACGTTACACTGATTTAATTACTTTAATTTAACTACTTGCCTTTAATGACGTGAAACTCTCTTTTCTATTAGACTCCTAAAAATATCAGATTATTGTGTGAGCAACACACGC
This sequence comes from Parelaphostrongylus tenuis, assembly GCA_019055375.1. Taxonomy (NCBI): domain Eukaryota; kingdom Metazoa; phylum Nematoda; class Chromadorea; order Rhabditida; family Metastrongylidae; genus Parelaphostrongylus; species Parelaphostrongylus tenuis. The sequence goes on from JAHQIW010000425.1 coordinate 194,936, forward strand.
TTCATCTATAAACGATACTGAAGTTTAGAAGACTCCGAATTGTCTATTCAGAAGCCCACTCATTTGTGGATCTATTCAAGAAACCGCGACCGTCTTGAAAAGGATGCCTTTCCCACGAACGAGAGCCGACGGCAACTAATGCATTGGTGATAAGCATGGAACGTCGAACACCATGACGTGTTTATCTCGCCACTCCTAAGAAAGCACTTGTTCTATTAACAAAACATTTGTGTTTGTACCTTGAAGAACGTCTACGAAATTTACGAGATCATATCCAATGCTAAGATGACACTAAGTGATTAGTTCATAGGTGGAAAAAAACTACGGGGCCGTGGGTATCTATTAATACAAGTCTCCAAGAAAAACGCTTAATGAAGCTGTTTCATTTTCAATGACATCAACGACAGATCCCATCAACTTCTCAACAGTTTTTTTTCTCCTTTTTCTTCTTTTTCGACCATCTCTTCAAGAAAGTCAAACTAAATTACCCTGTTTAAAAGCTTTCGCTACAATCATATTAATCTCTTCGCTGAATGTATTTGTGATGTTATGAAGATTCATCAACTAGCCTATTACATTAAAGAATCGAATAAGATATGTATTTTCTACAATAGTGCTGAAGCAACTGCTTCCTTTAATTCAAAAGTGTTTTTCCCCGCTTTTGCAAACGGTACTTTTCTGTTATCGAGCAGAGATTCTTGAAGGGGTCTTTTTTTCGGACAAAGACTTTCCGCTAAACTACTAGTGAGTATTACAAAATTCAGTTCTCAGAGAATTCATAAATGTACTGTCTTCAGAAAAAGCCTTCTTACAGCGCTGTAATTTATGAAAAAAGTAATATTATGGTTCACAAATGTTGCGCGCTATCGCGATTACATCTTATTGGACAGAGGTCTTTTTCCAAACTATTATTATCTACTAGATAGCGCAACTTTCGAAAAATCCAAATATGTACTTGTTTTTCTTCAAAAAGCTTCCTTAAGCGCGGCAACAGGGAGAGTGGCAGTGTATTTTATACACGCTGTGCAGTTCTTGCGGAGCATCGTTTCGTCCTTTTACTTTTCCTCCTTTCGGAGACATTTGTAGGTCTTTTGTTGTGATGTGGTAAAAGAAACCTCGTTGTTTTCTTTTGTGGGTTTAGGATTTCTATTTTCATTTCATTTTGCCAAATAAAGCCCGCATAAGCTCAAACCTAAGCAGCCTCAGTCTAAGCACGAAGAGTGTATAGACGTGTAGAGGAAAATTTAAAGTACCAGTGTCATTTGTTTTATTTGAGTTTTGATCAAAGCGAAGGAAACAGCTCGAATTCCATTACAAAAATCGCACACCACCTTGGAATGGCGCTGCCCGGTTGATCTACCGCTTAAGCGCCCTGTCAACAGCAGTGTGTGGTGTGTTTGAAGCACGAACTTATTTCCCATGCTACAGCGCTGTAATAAGCTCTACTAGAAAGTACATTTTGATTACTCCGAGATTCAAGCTCTCGAATAACCAGTGTAAGTTTAATGAAAAGTCCTTGCCGAGAGACAAATTTTATTCCAAATCTTTAACTCAATAGGAGAAAAGTACTGATTATTGGATAATAGGGGTGATTGAATGAATATTTGGTCCATACAATGATTTGCGATGGCCTACGGACACATTATTTCGTTGCTTTTCAAACAAATTTCGTATTAATTTGCCAACACGTGAGAGTGTGAGGATTAATTAGCCAGAGCTAAGGGATTGAACTATCTACCACCTATGTACCACAGGGTACTTTTAACACCTTTGTTATAGTACTCATTATTCTATACACGATTGCAGAAAAGTGAAACTCCGCCGACGCCAATGACTTGTCGATGTTTCATATTTCATTTTTATTTTCGTAGAATCTTCTTCTTCTGCTCAGTTTTGTCCGTTTATGTCTTTTTTTCCTTAATTTATAACGCATGAAAATTGTTTTGATACCACTGTGAGCAAAGTTCGTCTGCCCATTTCTATGTATGCGGTCTGTTTCTTTTTTTTGAGTAAAAATTTTTGATAAAATCGCAATTCTAAACATTATTTACCGCGTAAATTTTATTCTAATTGCAGTATATGGTGTGGAAATTACCCATTAGAATGCTGATATATATATATATATATATATATATATATATATATATATTATATATAAGCTAAACTTCAAACTTGAAACTTGAGCCACCTCTAAATGACTTCTTGTGATTACTTTTCTGATGAATTTCTAACAAAACGTCCTGTTCCTGCTATTTCACCCGTTCTAGAACTCAATTTTCCTTCCATAAAAACTACCAGACTGACTAGTGTAAGTGCTACTAATTTTTATCACCATTACTTCATCAGACTAATGAAACCATCGATACTTCTCTAATTTCGTCATAGATAATTTTTATCCCTAATTTTCGCATGTTCAAGACTTCCATTGTTTTTTTTTAATGGGGTTGCGTATTCGTGCAAATTTTGGTTGCTTCCCGCGAAAGTGTAGCTTCTGTTCAGGTGATGATCGACAATGTCCGCTAGGAGGTCAGTATGGCAATATCGGATGGTTTGCGCTGCAAGCTCTCATCACGGTACTCAACATGACTGTCATTATGATGAACATTATTTTCATCGTTATCTGCAAGGTATGTCCTCTAGGATAACCTTTAAACTAATTTTTATGCTCGGATAACATAGCTTTTGAGGAGAAAATCTTTGCACGACGATGCGAGGATCCTATAAGACAGAGTAATGGCAAATCGAACCTGTTATCGATTCGTGTTATAAAAAATCTCTTTGTTTTGTTTTTCTTATTTTGAGGCTATGCGAAGTGAATTCGGCGAAGGAAGGAGTAATTACGTTAGCTTTCAGTCTTAGTAAAGAATAGAATTTGATTAACGTTTGCATGCATCGGCTGCTGAGCGTGACACATTTGTCAAAAAAAAATGTCTAAAAGATCAAGGAAGTGATGTAGAACTGTTCATCAAGAAGCCTAGTTCTTTATCGTTGAGAAGAAAGAGAGATTTTGCTCCATTCGTAATAGAAAAGAAGCCTCTAAAGATTCACTACGATGACCCTTCAGCCCCGTAAGTCTATGCAGTTATAACGATTTAGATGAATATTGATCGACATATTAGTACTCATGTTGAACATAATGTCATAGATAATTGCCTTTGGCCAATGGGAAATTATGTTCGCTGAGGTTTTCCGTTCTATATATCTTTTAACGGAATTATAGGTATCTAACCATTATGTGAAATTATCCATCAAAACTTAATCGTTTCACTGAGCCTTTTTAATTTCGCATGCACCTAATTCATTATTTAGAGACTTTCTAATAATTTATAGCTTCTTACGAATTTCTCCAACATCTTTGAAGTCCCTCTACTTTTTTGATCTTTTTCTTATTCTTTATTATAGGATAATCTAATTCTCTGTGCGTCCTAACTCTTTTGAGTATCAAAAACAAGGAAATCAACATTAACTTTAATAGATAAAAAAGAATATCGAGGGAGATGTGTTTTAGTTTTACCGTTCGAAAAATTCTAAAAAAATGGTAAGGAAATGGGCCACTGTTAAAGATTAATGTTGCACTTTGGTATGTGCCATTTATCTCCAATAAACATTTAAGAAGGAATGCGTAATGATCGTTAAAATAACTTGCGATGACTACCGGCTTATCGAGTCGGTACACTTTTTGTCCTCCTCGATAAGTCTGGAATCTATATAGCGAGCAGGAGGTGAGAGGCTTGATATGGTAGAGTTATGGTGTTAAACCCCTAGAGTACCACGGGACACGGCGATAGTCCCGTCCTGACGCACGCGTGATGAGCAATGCAATGTGCCAAGTACTTAGTGATATCAGTTATCAGGAAGAAAGTACTGGTTGTATGCTCTCCCACGACGCTTCACAGCATTTTATTGGTATTATTGTTATTTCTAGTTCAATATGCACTAACTAACGCACCATATCACAGCATATCTCATATCGTAACACCGTAACACAAGCGATTGATTCATTTGAACCATCTATTCAGCAATCTGTTTCGTATCAAAAGGTAGTGAATTGTTAGCAACTCAGCATTTTTCTTCTATAATAATCGCGTATATAGAAGAATCTTCCATTCGAGAACGAAAAGTCTGTTAAGAAGCGCCGTGATAGGGAACTGAACCATCAGCCTTCTTCCCGATGGCATAACACGACACTACGGACTGCGCCGCCGTGGGCGATGGAGGTGTGGAGCTAGCGCCGTGACTCTGTCACACTCAAAGGGTTAATCACTTACTGTGTGCGACACGAGGCAACTAATGACTGTGCTTTACGTGCTCTTTTTCACTGTGCGGATCCCAGTACTTCTAACATTTAATTCGTTTTCTTGGCTTCTTCTTGAACGCCGTAGAATATGTAGAATGCCAACTGAGCGAGTCTCTCTCCAATTTCGAGGATAGCCTGGTCGTGGCGTTCCATAAGGAGATGCTGCTGACTGCCGGGGAGAGTTGGGAGTGGAGCTCGGCTTAACACACGGCGCGACGAGCACCACACCCACTCAGCTACGGCGCCCCCTACGTGCTTTTTGAAGTTGGTAAATACAAAAAGTAATCACGTTACTTCCATGAAATCAGAAATGTCATGCATGAAATACACAGATCAGTAACTCAATAGTTTAGCGTTCCGGTGTCATACACAAGCACATGCGTGTGATGTTGTCGATGATATCGTTCTGCTTGGTCGTGAACGCTGTTGCCGGTTTACTCTACAGCGTCTACTTCATCTATCTCGGTATTGTTGGATTTCCACGAGAAGCACAGCAAAAGTAAGGTTTCTTTTAATCTTATTGCAAAGGTTTTGAGGCATGCTCTTTGACCGACAATTATTTGATTCCAGTTGATTGCTCAACCTTTCCACCTCAACTCATGATCCATAGAAACAGAAAAAATGGCGCGTAATTCTTATTGCGAGAACTCAAAAAAAACAACCAACTATGCAATGTCGAAAAATTTTGAAGCGCGCGAAAAGTAACACGCTATGGGTTTTTTCGTTATTTCCACATAATCCCATAATCCTATATCGCAGCAAGTGCGGTTTGAAAGGTTATTATGTTTCTCTTTTTTGTTAATCCCTTATAAACTGATGTCACATCCTCTCAAAATCGCATTTTTTTCGCTTATACTAGTCAGCGTCGTCAACACTTACATTAACGGAACGCATATTTATGTGGTAGTAATTAAAATTTTATATGCAAACGTCCACCTACCGTCACCGTCCACTGCAAAAACTCGTTTTACAATTTCGCGCAAGGCTTAACTTGTTTCAGAAATTTCATAACTCTCTGCAAAGTAGTGGTAATGACTTTGTTCTCGATCAAATTAATGAAACAAGTATTTTACTCAAGCGGTCGACCCGACATGGTGTATGCAGGCTTAGGCTTAGCTCAACTCGACAACGGTGTAGGATTTCAGGATTGCATCAAAGCATAGTCGAATATCTGGCTCTAATGAGATGTCCATGATTTATTCATAATAGGTTAACATTGGAGAAATCCTTCACAGCCGCATTATATTTCAAGTTCGGCTAATTTTGAACTAAGATTATCAGAAAAATAGATTATCAACCTTTTGAATCCTGAAGCATCCTGTTTCATCACAATTTCCATCATAAATTTCCACTAAATGCTGCTTTATTGTCATAGATGAGTTGAACGTGGTTTTTCCGTTGTCCTTCTCATGGACGTTCTTGGAAGTTTTCACACCCTCATAGCGAGTAATTCTATAACTCTCTGGACCGATGAGGGGTTTGTTGCATTGTTAGAAAGATTAAGGTATGACGAATATATGGCATTAGTTGCGAGAAACTCGAATAAAATTGTCGAAGCCGTTTGTAACTCTGTTGAAAATGCTTGAAAGAGAATACCTGTAACATCATAGTTTAATAGATACGTTTGCTTTGTCGTCACGATGATATGGTTAACCACAGCCGAAAACCGATTGAATACTGAATGTTCCACGGAATTAAGCAATGTCTCAAATACATTGCTCATCTGATCAACACTTATAGATAGATAATAAGAGTTACAACACTGATATGGCGGTCGTGCGCTCTCTCTGCAAACATACTCAGCGACTACATAGTGATCACTTTCAACTTACCAGTTTATCGAACTGAGTCGATGATGAACTGTCTTTTATGCACCATGACTTTCAGGAACACCAAGGAATGGAAAGATCAAAAGTTTTCTTTCAATTGATTTACGAATTTGCTTTCAGTCTCTGGTGTTCGGTAGTGAACACACTGATGGTGCCTTGGGATGCGGCCACTTGTGTTCTGATGGTCGGCGGTCGGAGCAGAACGCCTCATTGCCACGAAAAATCATCTAACGAATGCTGTAATCTCGAGTAGTGTCAAGGTTGTATCATTAGATTTTCAAGATTTTACACTAAGAATCTCTTAAAACACCTTACTGACACCTTCCGGACAGTATGGACGTATTGTATACGTGCACGACTGAATAGTTCTCGAATTTTGCCTTTCAAAAGGTGTCTTTCTTAGACATAAAATTGTTCCATTCTTTCCATTTTTTTAACTGGAAAATTAAATCTGAAAATAATGCCAATCTCAAAAAGCTCAGTGAGCTCCATGCTCTTGGCTCTTACTTAAAATGAATATCGAAATGTGTTATGCCTCAAAGACAGGAAAATTTCCGGAAACTTTGGAATCCTTTCATATGAATCATAGATAAAATTGTAAGTGAAACATACTAACGAGAATATAATGCGTGATATGCAAAGTAATGCAAAAGTATTCATATAGATATGACGAAATATTTTATGCATATATAAATTGGGAGGGAGCTGTGGCCGAGTGGCTATAACGCTCAGTGCGAGGCTGAATACCACTTCTCGACACTCTTCGGAACTACCTCAACCTGGTTATCCTCGTGATTGCAACTGAACGTGCTCAACCAGCACTCTATGAAATTTATGAAAAAGCCGAAAAACGATTTGAATGTTAGTTGTACTAGGTCCGCTACTCGTACTGTGAATATAAACTGTGATGCGGACCACTTAAAGTGGTAAATGAAGTAAAGTAATATGTATTGAGTTGCCCCACCTTTTCTTTCTCAGTACTTTTAGTTCGATTTTTTTTCTTGTAGCACCACCGCTGGCTATTCAGATGAAATGGCTTATTGCAAAGTGATGTCGCGATGAACACAGCATGCACTGATTGACCACGACCACGTTGCACGCGTGATTTTCTGCGAAAGCCTTCTGCTGCGACCGCACAGACGGGACTTTCTCAAGGCAAATGTAGATGAGTCCTAGGTCTACTGAGAAAGCATCACTAGCCATGCATGTTGGCTGCCTCGCGTTGAAGATCTGCTAGCTTAACGAAAGCCTAAATTCAATGCTCACAAAATTATGTTCTCGGTTTCCTGGGATCGGCATGCCATGCTTTTTGAAAGCTGATCGACAATAAGCAGACAATAATGGCGATATCTACATAGAGCAACTCCGGAAGTTGGCCGGATCAGTACGTTTGAAGCGTTCGAAACAAGTTGATGTCGCCCTTCTCCAAAGTGAGGCTAGACCTCATAATGTAAAGTCAACTCACTACATTTTGGAGAAACTGGGCTGGACCACGATGACGCATCTGCTGTATCTGTGGTATTGATCTATCGTCCTACCATCTCTTTCCGCCGCCCTGAAACAGCTTCCGCGGGAGAAAAATTCTGAAGACTACAACTCAGTGGTGACCTCACCGACATCCTTGATCTCACGCCTCATTGTTTGAGAAGGGAAAGCATTCGTCTTTGTTTAGCAAATGATTGCATATAAATGATCATAGTGATGATTTATTGCTGACTAGTTGATTTCTTTGGAAAAAAAATGTATAAAAAGTCCCAAACCGACTGTCCATTACTCCCGGCATGCTTCAATATAATTCCTAATTTTCTTCTCTAAGCCAAACACGAGATGTCACATTGAAACTTTATTTGACAGTAAGATCACTTCAGGAGATTCCTACTTGGATCTTTCAGTGGAACACATATAAAAAAAGCGGTGAGTATGTTGAGAGTTGATTTTGTGCTTGATGCGATTGAAATCTAGGTCTGGTGGTTTTTTTTTCCTACGAGTAATGGAGGTGTTTGAATGATTGGATTGCGGACATTTCGACCTTTCCGGGCTCTGAAGAAAGCGAACTGCCCAAACGTCAGCTGTCAAATAAAGTTTCAATGTCACCTCGTGTTTGTACAAAAAGTGTTGAATTGTGAAGGGATCATGGAATAACCCAGTACATACTGTTTTAGAGATTTGAAATATATCAGATTTTATCTAAGATAAGTTTTAATGCGTCAATTATTTTAATTTGTAAAAATTTACAATGTAGCCGTGAAAAGGAAATCTTGGTTATGGAATCTGCTGAACGAATTTGACAAAGATGAAACTTTTACTATTTACGTGGAAAAAGAAGTGAAAATAAATCAAATAAAATGAATTGTTGTAGTGCAGTGAGAATAGAAATTGTCATTATAGGTAATTTTTCTGCTCGCAGGATGCATAACCGTTTTCGTTACCATCAAACTACTTGCTAAATCTAACGTGAGTCACTTTTCAATTCTTCAGGACAACACTTGAAACAGCTGCCCGGAGCGCAATCCATAAGCGGCGTATGATCTCGTTGTCTAATGAGGGCTTTTTTTATCTTTATTTTGGAATCTCAGGGTTTCTCGTATTACTCTGAGACATACAATCTCCATTTCAACACAATTTTTCTATGCACTCATATGCTTTTGGCTCGCATATATACAGGGTGTGGAAAAGGTTTTGCCTTTTTTTCATTTTGTTGATTTCAGCATTGATATGGATATTTTTCATAAATTCCAACAAATTTGTTGAGATCTTATTCAATTTGGTTCAAAATCTGTTTTACTTACTTGTCTGTTTTCAATTGTGCTCAAGTAATGGATCGTGAAAGTTAACGTTTTGTAGTAGTTAAGTTGCACAAGGTGCTCGCACACGTTTCCGCCGTATACGTCCAACGCGTGTCAAAACAGCACTACTCCACAATCGCCATAATAGACGTTAACTTTTCAAGGAGGGTCAGCATAAGTTCGCATTAGCAAAAACCATAGACTACAGTTATTTTCCGGCCTCTGTGATGGTTTAGGCCGGTATCTGCAGCACTGCAAAAACGTCATTGGTCTTCATCAAACGGAAACAACAAAATCAACGCTGCCAGCTATCACCAGCAAGTTCACGGAGCGTAAATGAGCCTGAAGTAGTCAACACTTTGGTGCAGACGGATATACGTTTCATCAGGACTGAGCTCCTGCGCATTCGGTCCGTTAAGCGATTGTCATCTGTCAAGAACAGTTCTGAGGCTTGGCATAGGGGTAATTGGCCGTCAAATTCGCCTTATCTTAGCTCAGTGGGTTGCACAGTGTAGTCCATACTGGAGGATGAAAGTTTTGGTTACTCGCCACACTAGCGCAGACGCTCTTGAAGCTGCTTGACTTGCGCTTGGGATAAAGCTATGGTGGTAACATGTGCGAGCATCTCGTGCAACTCGACTACTGCGATTTGTTGATTTTCACGATCCATAACTCGAGCAAAAGTAAAAGTAGAGAAGTGAACCAGGCAGTTTCTAGACCAACATTGAACAATGAAATCAATAAAATCATTTTCATTGATTAAAAAACATCATATCAATGCTTAAATTGACAAAAAAAAATTGACAGAACTTTTCCGCGCTTTGCGTATATATAGATGTAAATATAAATAAAATATGTGTATACATATATATGCATTTAGAAATAAAACAATGAGCAGTACTTCAAAAATGATACTGCACTCTTCATTCAATGCTCGTATATGAATAAGTCCAAACAATTTTAAGATTATTTGCTTACTCCAAAGTTGAGACCGTATTGAATTGTTAAAAATATCTTGTTTTATCGTTGCATGTGAATTAGCTCTTCTTTCTTATTTCGTATTACCAATAGACCTTTTGAAAAACTCAAGCGGAGCGCTAGTACTCTGAGTGCAAAACTGCAACTTTCTTTTTGCTCTAAGCAGAAGCGCTATTTGAAGCCATTCTAAGATTTAAATATAATCACAAATTTATTGAGATTTGAACTATCCTATAACTTTGAAAAGTTCAACAGTGCTGCTATCTACAGACTCTATGCCGAGCGAGAAATCATACCAAGTGTGAAATACAAATTTACTTATGCTGCTAAAACGCACCAAATAAACCTTTGCGTTTTGAAATTGCGTCATATTGAATTCACCGTTTTTTGAGCTGCCGAACGATTTTCGGAAGTCTGGAGGAAAAGCTCAGTCCAGCGGAAAAAGCCTCCAAACAAGCGTGCATTTGAAAGATGCACGCCGTTGTGGACAGGTTAATAACGAAATAGACTCGATGATTTGTAAATGATACTTTTACGCCTTTTAAAATTTCTAGACAAACATGTTTTTTACGCAATTTAATATGCTCGCAGACGGAAGTATTAGGCTGAGAAGGAAGTTTTGCGGCACTGTAAAAAATTGAAAGTTTATGCATGAATTACGAATAAGAACAAAGTAAGTAATCTTCGAAATATAGGCTATCGTCTTCTACGACTTTTTTTACCATCGGTTCACCAAGTTTTGCATCTGGTCGAATCTGATAGACGAGCACTTGACGACGGTTCATCTTGCAAAGCAGCAATCAAGTAATCCTTGTTCAACTTTTTTGGACGTCCTAAACAAGGCTTGTCTTTGAGATCAAGATCTCCGGCGTTAAAGCGTTGGAACCAGCGTTGAGCAGCAGATTTGCTTGTTGTGCCTTCCCCTTCAACTTCGTTGATTTCATCGACTGCAGCTCTCTGTGAAAGCTCGCTTTCTCCACTAATGACGCAATAAAAAACACCAACTTCGATTGTATCGTTGTACGGCGGTGGCTTGTAACAAAGTGAAAATAAAGCTAAATAATATCTAACACTTGAGTGTTGAAATTCTACGCAAGAAACTGTAATATTCTCATAATAAGAATGGGAGTTATGTCGTGCTTATTAGGGTGCACCAGAACTTTCTTTTCAACCGTAGTAAAAACTCATACCGGTTTTGAATTACTTCACGAAATCCGTTTTATGAAATATTACAAATCAAGTCATGAAGCAGCCATGTACGCCAATGCTTAGCAATATTTTGCAACACATATTTGGTCTTTGAGTCTAACTCGCTCACGGTGCTAATAAGGATCATCTTTACCTGTACGTGGTTGACGATTTGGTACTGGACTTGTCTGAAAGAAGAAAAATTTTAACTTGCTGTATGACTTAATCTTGTGAGCAAAATACGCATTCAACCGCCTATTCGACGTCATTAATAGAATAGGAGGCGCTGTGGCCGAGTAGTTGTGATGTTCGCCGCGGCGCGTGTAAGGTCTAACCCCATTCCCAGGACTCTCACGCAGTCAAACGACGAACGCCATATGCACCGCCACAGCCAGCTATCCTCGAGACTAGAATGAGACGCGCGAAACCAGTAATCTACGATGGTCATGAAAAAGGTAGCGGACGAACTGACAGCTAGAAGTACTGGGATCCACGTAATGGAAAAACTACTGTGAAGATGTGTAATAAAGTGTCTAAAGAAAGACAGAACAGAAACATGACTCATTTGTGAGGGATTGACTGTGATATAATGAAAAGATCATGTAATATACAACGGGAAAAGAGTAAAAAACTGAAGAAAAGAACCACCGTGAGTGCATGAAAAGCATTCGTGGATTGACCAGATTCGTATCTTGTAGAAATCTGTAGCTACTGAATACAAATGGATATTTCAAAGAGTGAATTTTTCTTCTTGGTTAAGATAAACTTTATTCAGTGACGAGGGTATGTGTGTCTGTGACGGAGCCTCACTGCCAAACCGTTATGGGATGCTTATCCGGATTATTATGTGCGCAATGGTTGAAGTGGGAACGATCTCGTTGTTCGGTTATGTACACATTTTATCCCGATCGCAAGCAGACGGTTTAGGCATCAACATGGCCAAATACTCTCTGAGCAAACGATTTCAGGTAATCTGAACATTTAACAGCTACTTACTCCTCATATGCACCATTGGAAGCAATTGAAATCAATAGCATCGAGCGTTATTAGACTTTCCGAAGTGCGACGACTACACTGATAAACCTCCACAGTGTGCGTGTCGAAAAATTCCGGTTTTTTTCTCGGGATTTTGCACAATAGAAATACCTGCAGCTAACCCTTCCCCCCATCTTGAGGACTGGGCTTAGGTTTCAAAACTACCACAAACAGCAAAAAGCCTATCACTCAACAAGGTAATCCAAAGTAATGGCAAAAACTTGCTTTAGCTCTAGGTGTATAACGAATAGCCGCGTAAAGCCTAAAAAATGTTCTACTAAAGTTATCTGGGCAGTGTAATTAATAAAAAACAACTTTTTATACTAAGAAATTGTACGATTTAATGAAATCTGAACTTAGGTTCGCAAATTTCGTGAAGAAATCAACAACGACCTCTGCTAGATGAATAAAAACACCGTCTAAATATGAAAATGGGTCCTTTTACGTCTATTTCCACGCTCTTTGAGCCCTTTAGTAAAAACGCAATTTTTTTTATTATTTCAGGTGTAAGTACTCATTCCGTAGGTGAAACAAAGTGAATCAAAGGTTGTATTTCAAGTGGCTTGCTTTGCGCTGTACCAGTCGAAATAAATTTTTGTTTCACAATCAAGGATTTCTCGCCGGATATGGTTTTTTCTAGAACAGCCGATGATCTTCCGATTATGCAAATCCCATCGATTTTGAAAATGTAAACAGTTTCGGGATTGGACTCCTTAGAGCGCTCCAACAGTCGAATGTACATTGAGTTTCGCACTGCAAAGGGTTAAATTTCGCAACACTGGCCCTAGGTCATCGCGTTTTTTTGTAACATATAAATTGTGTGCGAAAAGTATCCTTCGTTTTGATTGCTATATTGCTCTCAGGCGTCCACTCCGAAAACCAGCTACAGACTTCGAAATTGATGAGATTTGCGCTCGAATGATTATTGTAAGTCTAGTGGAAAAGCTTAGTACAGCGAGAAATGCCTGAGTGCGAAAAATATCTTCTGCTGTTTAGAACACATTAAGGATGTCATTGCAATAATGAATTGTACCTTTAAAACTTTAGAGATTTTGGCTATCCAATGGACATCGAAACTCTGGAAAAAATCGAAAAAAAAAATGCGTTACTCAGGAGATCAAATCAAAACGCGGGCATCAAGTGATCTAAATTTGCGAAACCTAATACTCTTCTCATAATAACAGTATTCTAACGAGTCCTTTCCAAAATCGAAGTGAATTGATGAAATTGGTAAGATTTGCCCTATCTAATGATTATTGATTGCTTATGAAAAACCCTTATTTGACGGGAAATGCTTTGATGAGGAATAAAAGTTATTTTGATTGTCACAGCTTAAAGCACAGGCCATTTAGAAAACGAAATACATCCAAATTTATTTATTTTGAGCTATCAAATGACTTCCGAGACGTTTTACAATAGCAAAAAACGTTTTTACCTAAGGGCTAAAAAAAGGCTGGAGCTAACCGGAAAATTGTCGAAAAATGGCATTGTAACTTCTCCCGAATTAATTTTTCAACTAATATCAGTTTGATAAGCACCAAGTCGGCATATTACATCAACATCGAGTGATTGGTCTACTAGCGGAGGACAATGAATTAGAGTCGCAAGATAGCCATCCTCTGTCTGTTGGACAACAACTTACATTTGACTACCATGAAACGTGGGCGGCTCTAATTCACCTTTCGCCGATTTCTAGATGATTCGTCAGATTTGTGCACTATAGAACCTAAAGAATGAAACTTTCCAAAAATTATAGTGATTATAGAGGGCTCTTCCCGTAACCAACTGGATGAAGATGATAGCCACTGTATACTTGTAGGAAAGAAACATAAATTGATACTGGGCCAGCCCGTGCATCGTACAGAATTTCATACATTTCACTCCTCTTTCTTTTCTCCAAAAAATTTATCATGTATTCAACAATATTTCAGATTCATGAGACATATCGCATCACACAAATGCTGCTACCATCTGCCGTTGTTCATGCTGTTCTCTACCTCTCCTATTTATGCTTACTTATTCCAGTCAGAAACATGAGGTCAGGCCATGATAATGAAAGCTTACGACATTTACAATAAAAAAATTATGGTGTAAAGCAGTACTAGTAGTTACTTCAGCCCACATGCTTCCATTTCATTGCCTACGCATTTCATTTTATCAGTCATGCATATAATTCGGTAACCAATTATGCTAAACATGCATGCAATGGTTTCTGCTGGTGGATCTCAATCATCCGTAATTTAATGTTGAATGCTGTGGTCATGAAGTAAACGACCACACGTTCTATGATCGGCGATTTCACCGAGTAAGGGAGCGTCCGAACAAAGCATTATAGCCGCCTCAAAGCTTTAAGCATACCTGTAACAATAAAATGACTGTTAGAGGAGCAACTACCCCTATGCTACTTTGGGAGATTCCACTGAGTATGCTTAAAATTGTTCTCTCCTCTTCTGTAAAGTGCTGAATAGTGCTACCTAATAAAATTGGTTTATCTCTACGTCTACCACAACGGCAGGAAGATATTTCATCAGAAATGATTGTCTCAGAGCATTTTCTGAGTTTTTTTTTGCGTAAGTTCTCCAAGATTCCCACTTGGTCCACTGGATAGATTAGCCGGCGTTTTTATGGCGCCAATGAAAGAGTGGTCGCTATAAGTGAGAAGAGCCATGTAGGTTACCGTGAGGAAAGAGATCAAGGAATAAGTTCGCTCTGTTATCTAATTAATAGTGAAGTTGAAATGGTTATCAATGTTAATTGATAACTAATCATGCTCCATCTTTCATCTGTCATCATTACGGTAAATTGCGAGTAAACACGGTTAAACCTCAAGTAGGATAAACGAAATCATATGCGTGAGTGGCCAGAGAAGGAGATCGACTATGGTATGCTGTTCAGATCTGAAAGGAAGGCCTTTGAAGAGTGATAACACAAGATAATGAACGAAAGTTATATGAGAGCACACCGACCATACGTTATCACTTTTATCACTTTATTTGATCGGTCATCATAGCGTTATTTTTCGCTGGACGGATCCCACTACTTCTACCATTCTATTCGTTTTTTCTTCTTCTTTAACGGCGTAGAATACTGGTTGAGCGAGTCTCCTCTGCAATCTCGTGGATAGCCTTGCTGTGACGTTTCATAGGACGTAGTCGTTGACAGCCGGAGAGAGGTGGGGGAAGGGGTGGGGCTTGGATCCATGCGCACAGTGACCGACACCACAACCATCGGCCACGCCGCCCCCACCCCGATCGTGCGTTAAGCAGGATGGAACTCATGATAAGTGAAAATAATGAATTGATCACGCTAGGCAAGCAACAGCAGACATTCTCTGCCCAGCAATTTCGTGACTTCGTTTACGTTATGGTCACGCAATATTTTTCCTACTTATTCTGCTCTTCGTTTTTATCCAGTGCAACGTCGTGGTGACTGAGAGCCTAATTTCATCTAAAACCCATTATACCGTATAATTCTGATACATATCTGGTAGGAATAAGACCTAACAAGTAATAGGAAAATCTTACGACACTTCAAGTCTCGACTGCTCACATAGATCTCGCTCAGAAAAATCTGATAAACTGATAGCATGACAAAATGTTCTGAGCCTTTTATGAGGTCTGATGCATCCCCCTGCAAGGGATCGGCCGAATTGAAAGGCATTGTATTACTGTTGAGCGTGCAAGGGCGAAACAGCAGTTGTCTAGTACTGTAGAAATGCCGTACCAGACCTTATGAAAGGCTCAAAACATGTTATCATCTTATGACAACTTTCTTAGTTACTAAAGAGCTCTGCGCAGTGTAATATGCGATTGCAACGATTTGAATAATATCCAATACTAATCGAGTTTCTACTAGATTCGTGGTGATGAACAAATTTCCATGTTTTGAAGAAGGATACAAGGCTATTTATACAATATCTTTTCCTCGTTGTCATTTATGGATGAGCTAACACGGGTTTTTCAAATCTCCATTTTAATGGCTAACGTTTCGGCGATTTCACCATAGATGTTCTTCTTGATGAGAAGTTGCGAGGGTCTCAATCGTATATCATTCATTACACTCAATACAGTGACAGAATGATTGGTGTTTCGACCATAACTGGAAAGGTCAAATCGGCTCACAATATATTAACTCAAATAAATTTGTAATGTCAATACAAAACTGAAACTAAATTTTCGTCGACAATAAGGAGCTTCTTTTTAGATTCCCCGTCGTTTTGCTGTTTCTATGTCTCAATACCCTAAAATTCCATAGAAAAGAGTTGTTCAAGCTGAAAAATAGGCACGTTTGTACAGCATTTTCTGAGACGTACGTGCTGATGGGAGACACGTTACGTAGACGGTTTAAGAGCATTTGGGATTTGTGAGATGGGGTGGGATATTTTAACAACAAGAGTAGCATTAGCTTTGTAAACCACATTGTTCCATTCGACTGCTTGTCTACACAGCTGATGATAAGTGTAATTTTGAACTCTGAGAAGGTGATAAAATCAAGATCATTCAACATTGACTTGAGAGATAACTGATAGCTTACTACCAACCGAGTTTGCCACTTCGATGCATTAACTGATCTACCTCATCAGTACCACGATGACTCGAGTCGAGTGTCCAGCAGCAGTTGTTCCTGCGACGTTCGTCGTTGTAGGCATCGCATCGAGACAAATCGAGTAGAGTGGATTACTGCACGAATAAAGTGGCGTCCTTAACTGTGCCCTTACAAACAGAAATCCAACCATCCTAAACTGACCAAGCATCATTCGGTGCTGTACAAGATACAGGGCGGTCGTTGAGCGAATGTTGAGCAATAATGATTGTATTCTCTTCTTATTGGTGAGCTAACACGGAGCTTCTGTATATCTCTATTATCACGGCGTAGTTTTTGGCGGCTTGCTTTCATTGAATTCACGATGATTTGCGCCGTCGAGTGTCTACAGCAGTTGTTCTTCTTCCGATATTGACCTTCATAGCCTTCGGATCGAGACGAATCGAGTAGTGTGGATCACTGCACGAATGAAGACATACAGGGCCCCATTCACTCGGAGTTCTTCAAGATGCAGATTGACTCTCGGGCTATTGTAGACCGACTTTCATTGCTCCTCCGGTGAGAATCCATCCTGCAGCTGCCGAAGTAGTACTAGCTGATATGTAAGCGAGCAAACTATGATGCCCCCCCCCCCCTTCCTCGAATATTGATGTTGGTACTTAATATTCCGCCTTCACTGATTAGCTGGAGGGATGTATAAATCGGAAATCGTTTTTATTTGACCGCCTATTGCGGTGTTACAATGTTTCTATAAACCTAATGGTGTAGAGTGGTGTGGTATGTTTTGCACACTACTTTACGTCATTTGGTTCTATAAATCTTCATTATTACGGTGACGTTTCGGCGGCCGCGCCCCCATCACAAGTCATCGCGGCTCTGTGAAGCTAAAATCGTCGAGAGGTTAGTCACAATGGTAATACTTACTAAAATCCTAGTGTTACATCATCAATGAAAGCAGAATATACCGCAATGGCAAACGTTTCGGCATATATCTTTCTCAGAGCCTGGAAGGGAAATTGTCGAAGTCTACTCGACCAGCTGTTCTCTTAACTGAAGAAAAAACTCAACTAGATTTTGAATTTCATGGTTTTTATTACCTAAAAAAGCATATGTACCCTAAACAATCTCTAAAAAATGATCCAATTCACAGGGCGAAAGTCGCGACAATCATACCAAACAGTTCGTAGATGCTTACTCACACCCACAAATTGTACTAGTCACATTGGCTAAAATTTGATTTGTAATGGATGTGCAATCATCTGCAGTAATTACACTCTCTCTTCCAGGGCTGAAAGGACTCTTACACTGGCACATTTCAACTTGACGACAATCGTATTCGCACTCCCTTCATCGTATGGACTTGCACATCCAGTGGTTAGTGCCATTTCAATACATAGATTTTCCGCCACTTTTTTTTCTCGAAATCTTTTATGCTATTTCAAATATCCAAACCTTTCACAAAGATCTAATCGCAACGTGGCTAGTTATCGCATTGATGGCAGTTCTGTTTTAGTTTAGTGCTCACTGATCAGATTCGCCACAGCAAACTAAAGTCTCGCGATCGTTAAACTATTCTACATTTTTCAAATGGAAGAGGACTCAAAAAGATTTCAGGAGCCTAATAAAATATTTCGAAAGCGAATTCGAAATTCAGTGCGTGATGATTCCGATTTTTGTGAAAGGGAGGAATAGAAACTCTTTCCAAACATTTTGACATCGTTTCTATTTAATGGCTTGGGATTAACAGGACGAATTACCCCTATCAATAAAATTGAGTCTCGAAATAGGAGGAAGGGCCTCTTACAAGTTTATCAACCCCAATCAGGAAACTGCAAATGAGAAGCTAGTAAACTCATAAATCGTTTCATTCTATCTAAACGTCAAACACTTCTTTTTCTCCAATATTCTCGTTTCAGATTTGCTTGTGTCGGCATTTCTATCTCAGACAGCGTGTAGATGACCTCTTGGGTACCATTTTCCGTCGAAATCCAACAATTACAGTGGATACATCACCAGATCACGGTCATACATTACATATAACACCAGAGCTAAGCAGCTCGCACAGGTATGCCTGTCGAGACCAACATCTAACAAACAGTTCGCTGTGCTCTAGATTGGCAAAGGCTTCCTCATAGCAGACTTTTGCATGGAATTATTTAAAACAGTCCCTGAGTCGTCTGATCGATAGAATCACGTGTATGACTTGTCATCCATTGAACGTCGAGTGACGCGAGCGGGCACCGGTAAAACTTCCATTTCTTCCTATTGTATGCAAGACTGAACCAGTATATACCCATTGATGTAGAGTGATGTGCAAAACTTCCGCGTCAGGCGAGACTAGAACCCGCACCTCACTCTTTCCGGGAACGCGTGCTCCGTTACACTACTGACGCCCATCTTGCACATCGCTCTATCTACGCTAAAGCGCACCTATCTATCCGGGCCAACCGTCAACGGCCTGGCCCGGATAGTCGATCCCGACATTGAACCCAGTCACGCTGACAGATAATGGTATTATAGAGCAAATGATATTCTTCCATATATGTGATATATGCACGCACTCTCGGAAAGAGTGAGGTGCGGGTTCTAATCCCGCTTGACGCGAAAGTTTTGCACATCACTCTACATCAATGGGTGTGTATATTTGGATAATCATACTACCCCTATAAGCGGTTAAATAAAAAGAATATCACTGAACCAGTAGTTTGCCCTCGCTGCAGGGATTCGTTAAGCATCACATCTTTCTTCTAGGCATTCGTAAAGAATTCGGATCATCAGGTTGGCGGTCTTCCTGTTGTGCTTTCAACATCCTAAGGATTTCAGTTAGTAATAGCTCTATCCATCGGTATATCATTCAATCGTATCACATGTTCGCTTCACCTGATCTTCGACAATCTGGCGTAGAGAACGTCGTTTTCGACTTTTGACTACTGACTTAGGTCAAAATTTCAATTTGCGAGATAAACGATAAAGCTGATATCGACCGTTCGAGTGTGCGTTTGTTGAAGCGAAGTGATCTTTTTTTTTTGCTTGCATAGCAACCAGGTTTCTGATGCATGTGTTAAGGCAGTGATAATCGTTTTTTCAAAAGGGCAGATAGGGTGTTCAGGCATATCCTTGATGCACTTAAACGCACTCCAAGCCGCTTGTTTCCTCCTGCCCAACTTTTGAACTAAGTCGTTCATTATGTCGACTGTCTGACCAAGGGAGGCGTAACTGGAGCATTCCGAGAAATCCATAGCGTTAAGCGTGAATGGGCGCATGTGGCGCAGTGGTTTAAAGCTGCTCTACCTCGTATACGAGGTCAATGGTCCGATCTCGCGCTCTTGGCTCATCAAGCCATCCATCCCGTTGGGGTCGTTAAATTGGTACCCGACTGGTCTCAGACTTGTCTGGAAGGATAAGCAGCACCGGGTCGGCACAACGGGAGGCCATCGCCAGTCATTTTAAATGCCAGATATGCATTCAATTATCTCAAACAAAGTTGAAAATTGAAGACGAATGCATGGCGCATCCCCTGGGGTTGATCAGCGCCGTGAGCTTTATCCTATATCCTTTTATAGCGTGATTGGGACATTCAAAATCATCGCTATGCTCATAAACATCGTTCGCGCTGTATTTAGTGCGCAATCAATTTTGTCCACAAGCGTTGACGAAATCGCTTCACATTTGCTCTTCCTGATTGACATTTGTTTCCATAGGAGCGATGTCATTGGTGAAGCGAAGAAGGTGTGATTGTCGACTGCCAATTCCACTTCCATGTTGTCTTATTCTAATGCTTGTATGACACTCTGGAGGGCGACACTGAGTAGTTCTGGCGAAATAATATCGCCTTGGCTGCAACCTGGGAATGCATTGTTTTCTCACGGATGTATGTTTTGTATTGCAAAGTCGGGATTTTTAGCACAACTTGGCGCTCTTTCTACTAACAATATCCGTAAAGAAGCCTCTTCATTATAATCTTTTTTTTGTGGCAAAAAGTTTGTTTAGCATCGAAATTTAACTACTTAATACCAAAAATTCGCTGCGAAGTTAGAACCAATGCGCTCCTACAGCGAAATGTAGTCTTTGTCTCGTTAGTAGAGCGTACTGTGAAAGTTCTTTTAGAAATCACTCACAGTACTTAAATCTCTAGTTCTCGAATCTACGAATGGTTGGTCTAGTGGGAAAGCACTTCTCCGAAAAAAAAAAAGCCAAGAAAACACGAGTACATTCCACAGAATTATCTGCACTCCACACAATTCGTAATGAAAAACGGAGGTTACAAGGAAAAATTGAGCGTTCTCTTAACTATGGTATGTTTATATGAGTCTCTTCAATAATAATCTATTTTTTATAGCGATTAAGTCTGCTTGAGATCGAAATTTAACTATTTGAAACAAAAAAAAAACCGCTGTGAAGGTGGAACAATTTGTTCCGAAAGTGAAACGTAATCATTCATTGCGATGGTAGAACGAGCGTACTATGAAGGCAAGTCTTTTTAAAAACCAAGCACAGAACCGAATTCCCCAGTTCTGGAACCATAGAATAATCGTTCTAGTGAAAAAAGCACTTTTTCAAAAAAAAAAAAAACCATGGTGCACTCCACACAATTCGTAGTGAAAAATGGAAATTATGAACAAAAAATGAGGTCTTCTTTCACAAAATGTGTTTATGTATGTCCTTTCATTATAATCTATACTTTATGGCGATGAAGTTTACTTAGAATCAAAATTTAACTATATAATGCCCAAAAATCCGCTGTGGAGTTGAAGCAACACATCCGAGAGCAAAATGCTGTCTTGTTTTCGTTAGTGTAGTATGAAATTCGTTTTACAAATCAAACTTAGTATCAAAGTCGGCTTTTAAAATTATTGATTGACTATGAAAGCAGAGTCTAAAAAAGGAAACAAACGTTTCATGAAAGCTGGAAATACTTTTTTCTTTTTCAGAAGGATGTCATTTCTTGATGAAAAGGAGATTTTTCGATACATAGGCGTTGTATACTAAGAAGACTTCATAGAATGCTCTTTTTGTGATATTACATCATTTACTGATGGTAATGTCCCATCACAACCTCAGTTTTGTCAAACAAATTTCTATATTTCCATCACAGCACACGCAAATGAAAAATCTTGCTGCGCGTGGTAAACGATGGCTCATATATATGTGCCATTTGGGACTCAACGGGTTAGGATAACCAACTTTGCTTCATGCTTCATCATGCTTTTTTCAGCCATCGGTCAGATTATGATCGTCGAGTGGATTTTCATGTGGCACCCGAACGACACGCTGAAATTCTAGCGACGTTTTGGGATCGACAAGAAGAACATCGAGGATTGTAAATAAATCCCTTTTATCACAGATCTTCATTCCACCTGTAATATGCAATGAAGTTTAAACGCTTTTCTTCAGAGCTGTGTGTAACGCAACATCGAATTTAAGAACATGGACTCAAAAAATTATGAAAGTCAAAGACTCTTTTAACTATACATAATGAATTTGTGAGGGAATATCGACTCCAGCAGGTCATGAGAAGCGTCCATATGACCAGATAATTTTACGCTAAAGTCACTGAGGTAGTACCGATAGAGTTGAAAACTGCATAAGAGATATCAGCAAGGGCCTGGGTTGGTGCAGTGACAGCACGTGAGTTTCTGGAGAGGGTGATCATTGGTTCGAAGACCAGCACAAGTTTCAAGCTTCGCTCATATCTCGGAAATCTTGTGATTGTATTTTATATCGCACCTTGTCCACAAAGATTAGGCACTGAATAGAATTTCAGGCATTGAGATTTTCTGTTGCATGAATCAGATTTTAATGATAGAAATCCTCAATTTCTAAGTACATACCAACTTCAAAGTGCTAGGTTGAGTAGAAAATTTTTTAACACATGCGGATAGATCAGATTTTGTATTTGTTCCACACAGTATCACTTATTGTAAACTCATGGGATTATCTCAGGAATATTTCCAGAAGAATTTCCAGCGGTAACGTTAGTTATAATTCATCAAATTCTAATTTGCTCTTTTAAGATCATATAATGGCAGATAAAATTAAGCTTTGAGTTTTTATACGCTATTGCTGAAAGCAACAACTTTTGAGTAGAGATTCTGCGAGAAGAGCTGTGGTGGCGAACATGAAGGAACCGTGAGCCATGTGACCGTTGCAAAATGTCTAGGATGCGTTGGAGGAAAAGTATCGGACTTTGACTCGTGGAAAGTGAGCGCTTTCTAAGCAAGACAGTACCAGACCTCGCACCGTAAAGTTGTCCAAGGAAAAGTTTGACGAACTGTAGGGAGTTGAGGTCTCGCACATCCGGACTACAATCCAGATGCTGCGCCGTCTGATAATGGTTCGATTTCGCTCAATGGAATATCTCCTACGACGTAGACGCCGATTCGAGACATTTGACCATGAAGAGGCATTTCAGGAGTTTTTTGATTCGAAGTTCAAGTGATGGCGATTTTGAGCAGACCCGGAGACTTGCAGATCGTTGGCAGAAGATCCTGGATAATGATGGTTTTTATTTTGAAGAATATTTACTGTTGTTTTTGATTGAATTCACATATATAAACTTTGTTCCTCAAATCAATGCTAGAGTTTTCAATCAAAAAAGCGTCATTAGAGCGCTGTAGAAGTGAGACAAGACCAGTTTACAACTCGACACACCTTTTTTGCTCCGCTAAGGTTTGTGAAAGATTTTTTAGCAGACTTTCATTAGTTATCTGAAAGCAATTAAATAAGTAATTCTGAAGCTAAAGTTGGTTTTTGGAAAGGTCTTCACTGAGCATTAGAAGAGAGAAAAGAAGAATACGTTCCGCATGTCGGCTTAGACTGAGGCTTTAGCTTCCTAGCCTGTTTATTTGGCAATGTTAAATGAAATCAAAACTATAAGCCTTTAGAACGATAGAGCAAAGAGATTTAAGTCATCGAACGACTAGTATAAGCTTTTAAAAAGTAGGCAAGGCTTTGTCCTCAAATGATTTGAAAACGGATTAAGATAGAAGAATTGTACTTGTTTTCTTCATTAGTAATGAATGATTTTGCAGCTTTTCATGTGAATATTTGACGTGTTTCGTAATCCATTTCGAGCTTTTTAAGGACTTTCATAAAAGAAGTTGTTTATTTAGACGATTTTTCAGGAAGGTCCCCAGTAAGTATTTCGTTATCATTGCATCAAAAGTCTATTTATCACTTAGAAAAAATCTGAAGAGCACTTTCGAAATGAAACTTGTAGTGGAGATGACAAAAATTCATGGTTCTTAGATCAACTGAAGACAGAAAGTAACAAAGCTCACATTCTAGAAGAAACCATGTGCATAGTCCAACATTCTCTCGTGAAAATTCTTATTGAAAATTTTTCATGCTTTGTGCATAAAAATCTAAAATCTGCAAATGGGGCGTACCCGAGAAAAGCCTATAAAGAATACGTATGAACACAGCACGAAGTTGATCGTGCTTTAGTGGATTGATTACAAAAAGTAATCATCGCCTTATAGATCGCTAAGTGGTAACAATATTTATCTGATGAGACTAAGAAACGCAAAAAATTTTGGAACGCTTCACGAATTTGCGTGTCATCCTTGCGCAGGGGCCATGCTAATCTTCTCTGTATTGTTCCAATTTTAGTATATGTTCAGGAATGAACGAGTGTAAGGTGCGCGAGCCTCTATATATAAGCGTCTGCTATGCTGCGTCGTATTACGAGCGGGTTTGTATCAGTGCCATAACACGTGCTAAATCTCTAGTAAGCGAGCGCTCATAACTAAAAGCAGTGTTATAAATAATAAATGAATGGTGTACAATGCACATCACAACGACGTAACCATTCCCGTTATTTTGAAAAATCACTTGGACTACTTGAAAAGGATTTATTTGAAAAAAAAACTTGTTAATATCCAGAGAAAATGATCATAGAAGTGAATTTCCTGGATTGAGAAAGGTAGCGAAGAGTGGAGTATTGAGTACTGTATTGAGTGTTGACGAAGTTTATAAACGTTATGTTGAATAGTAAAACTTAAGATGGATATTAATTTCTTTTTAACACAATAGGAAAACCATCAAAACATTTCTTTTGATCACAATGTTTGGTTGTGCGCTGTGGTGTCGGTTAACTAGGAAATCAAAGCATTCCCAATGTGCCATCGTTTTCCCTAAGAGTAACCTTCTATCGGATAGCTCTTTCCTCTACTAACAGTCTCATATTTTTTTTCTACAAGCGTTTTTTCGTCTTCTTATGTTACATGGCTTGATTTTACGTCCTGGGTGTTCACATTCCTTACAATCGATTCCTATCCTTGCATTCATCATTAATGAATCTCTTCGGATTTGCGTGTGTAGAAAACTTGACGATCTCAATCCTCTCTATGGATACCACTGAATGCTAGTACGGCAGAGTCTCTCTAGAGTCTGGAATCTCTGTGCTATGACATTCCTACGTCTTGTAGATTGGAAGCAGCTTCCGCGACAAGTCTGGTATAGATCTTCCAAATTTGGATGGATGGGTAATCTTTCTGAAGTGGTGCAGAGTTGAACAACAATCGTGTACGTATTAATAAATGGAGAGAGAAGCATTATCATGAAGTGCTCACTGGAGGGGAAATTCATAAAGATGGTGAATGTGAGCAAAAATGCTTTATTTCCAAGATGATTCAAATTGAAGTATCGTAGTTTTCCTAGTAAGATTACGAAAGTATTTGGGCAACATTGCAGTTAACTTGGTCTCATTAATCTCTGAATTTAGCGAATTTTACCAAAACGTCGGCTGCTGTAAATAAACAGTATAAAACCTTCTTGTATTCACATGTTTTCGATAATTTTTTCACTAATCGTGAATTTCGGGCTTTTCATGTATACATTCGATGTGTTCCATGATTCATTACGAGCTTTCTCAGAAATTCCACTCAGGATGTGGTTTATTATTCTATTTCGTAGATCAGTCCCACGAGATAGTCATCATTTTTTCCTAGAAGATCTATTTATAGCGCGAATAATCAAAAGAATACTTCAGAAGTAATACCTGTTGTGTAATTAAGAGAAATTCACCATGAACATACAGTTTAGGACAAAAGACGACAATGTTACATTCAAGAAGAAAGCCTGTCCATAGCTAGTCTACCGTGCCCTAGTCAAAGTCCTTTTTGAGATATTTCCATGTTTTCAGTACAAAATTACAACGCAAAGGGAAATTCATGGGAATCTCAGTGATATTTCCATAGGAAATACCCACCACGTGCAGCTGGACCGGGTCTACGATGTGTTGAAGGCAAACTAACCGATAATAAATCGACGAAAGCACACGAAAACTGTTTCAGCAAGTCAATGCCGAACCTCACACCGCGAAGAAGGCTAAAGAGAAGTTTGATGAATTCGAGAAAGTAGAGGTCTTGCTGCCACCCAGCCTAGCCCCAGATGCTGCGCTTTCCGACTATGGTCTTCCGCTCAATGGAACATTTCCTGCGTCGACGCCGTTGGGAGATATTAGATCAGGCTCAGCGACGAATGTCAGAAATTCCATTGATTTCGTTAATTCAAAGTCCAAGAAATAGCGATTTCGAGCAAATTCGAAAGCTTGCAGATCGTTGGCAGAAGATCCTGGATAATGATGGCCTTTATTTTGAAAAAAACTATTCTTGTTTTGATTGAATTATGTGTAAACTTTGAATTTTTAACAGGTGTTAAAAAATTTTCCCTCGACGTGCTATATACTCTGGATAATCACGGTCACTTTGATAATCTGTCTTCATAATGTCCAGCTCTCGAAAAGCCTTAAATTTTTGCTTCTCTCCCAAGTTTCAACATAGGAATTTTAGGCTCTCTATAGAAGTTTGTTCTCAAGGAGAGTGGTCAAAGCAGATGATAGACTGGATTATTGCACCGAGAAGCTTAGGTAAGAGTAAACTTACGCCACAGCGGAGTCCAGCGAGCGATAAACAACGATTGGTAAGTGAAAATTTCAAAATTTAAAAAAACATATCAAATGATACACTCTTAGTGTTTACCAGAGAGGGTGACACAACGAATAACCTCACTGCACAATGAGGGCAAATGCCTACTATTGCCCACTCGATCTCCTGGATAATTGACGGGCTAACTATGTTACACAGATGATAAGATGGTCAAAACGTGCAAGCATTCACGTTCATACAGTGTTCCAACAAAGTCGTGTATTCTCTGCTTTGCCAAAGAGAGTGTAACCCAAGAGGTAGTGATTCTAGTCATTAAGCGGACGGGCAAACCAACCCGGAGCTACTTCGCCTCCGCTTCAAGTCCAGCAAATTTCTCACTCAGTCTGGTCGCGCAAATAGAATCAGACTCGTTTGTGACATGTTGGTCTCTAATTCACTCGGGAACACTCTAGCACGTTTACCTCTGAGTTACAATGAAGTCAACCCGACTAACATTCAACAGCGCTCGTGACGAAGATGGAAAATCTTCAAGCAGTTCGAGCACTCACTTACGAACATAAAGTGTCGGACTGCAAAGTTCAACGAGGGTTCAAGCTCGCAGCAGTTCCACCCAGACTGAAAACGAGTCCGACGTTTCTAATCGGAAAGCTCAGGTAAGAGTAAACCGTGGCACAGATGATCGCCGTTCTGGTAGCTACTGGTCACAAGGCGGTAATCTCCCTCTGATTCACAAGTTCGGCGACTGCTCTAATCTGTTGACGAGCTGAGGAAGCCTCGGTTAGGCTCACCTTTGAATTACAGGGAGCAAAACAGCTAAACTAGCACAGTTTCCCTCTACCGGGACTCGTACAATTAGTGAAGACGGGGCGTCCAACTCTTCAAATAAATAAATTACCGTAAAAATTCATTGTTTTATCGCATTTAAGCAGTGTTGCGATGTTATCATGCTATATATTCGATAATGTTGCGTGATATGCCAAACTCTGAAACTTAGCTAAGAGTTGAACCCGCGTTTCATCCGTTCCGAGGGGCGCGTGCTACCACTACACCACCGAGGGTGTTGCTCTGTTATCACTCTTCCGGCCTGTGGTACCATTACGTGAGTTCGATTCCCGCCTGATATTGGGAGGAGTTTCGCATAACATCCAGCATTATCGAATAATTAGATCATTCGGAGGCGTAGTGGCGCAATGGTTAGTGCTGCACTGTATTACGAAGTAAGATGACATGGAAGGCGGAGGTTCGACTCCCTGCTGAACAGTCTCTTGATCGATTAACGAAGGCCTCGGCTCGGACACCTCCAAGATTAAAAGAAGAATGGTATCGACTAGCATTCTCCGATATCCACGAGGAAGGCGACAAGACAAGCAGCATTCCAAACAAGTCCCGAAGTCTCGAAAACCTTTGCGGAGGATTCAGAAAAGCGAGGAAACGAATCGAGTGCAAGAATTGCTGGACTACAAAAAGAAAACTGTGATCAAGAGTGGTGTAAAAATTTGGATACTTGGATACTTGAATGGTCTGTCTTCACTGATAGTGAGAGCTCAGCACAGGGGAAATGTACTGGTTTAACTGTTCTGTTTCCTGGAGTCCACGAGGTGAGTCGATCCGGGGCTTCCTCAGGTCGTCGTCACATGAGAGCAGTCGCCGGCCCCTTTGGATCAGGAGGAGATAACCACCTTACGATAGTAGCTAACAAGACGGCGGTCATTCCTGTTACGGTTTACCCTTAGCTGCAGTTTCCGATCAGAAACGTCGGACTCCTTCCTCAGCTTGGGTGACCGTGCTGGGGTTGAACCTCCCACTGCACTTCGAAACCAACACCCAGTAACACCTCCTAACCCACGAAGCACCACCTCATTTCAGCGGTCTGTAGAATAAAATGATCAAATAGAATTTCCCTTGATTTACCACTTTTGGCGATGGCATGATGGTATGGATAAATCCAGTGATGTAGAGTGATGGGCAAAGCTTTCTGCGTCAGGCCGGACTCGAACCCGCAACTCACTCTATCCGGACTTCAAACCGTTGCACTACACTACTGACGGCCATTTTGCCCATCACTTTTCTGCGCCTCATCGCATCTATCAGTCAGCAACCAACCGTCAACGGTTTAGCCCAGGTAGTCGGTATCGGTGATAACATGTTAAAGGTTAGAATCATTTCGGGTGATTCCTCGAGGCGTTGGATACCGCCCGTCCCCACTCCGGTTCAACCCATGTGGGAACGGCCCCACCCCCGCCGCTCTGTGAAGGTGACGAGTGCAGGAAGGGAGTGGACAGGGCGGTCCCTCAATCCTGCGACCTGTGTATTTTTGGCGCGCACTTTTGTCTCAACGGAGCGCGTTCGAATACTTAAGCACGCCGACATCTGTCGAGTTTTCGAATCATCGTTTTTTCCCCCGAAGAGGATTTCGCTTTCAAAGAGCTTTTATATGCTATTTTCTTATTCTTTTATGTAACTATATAGTCCAAACTCCGCTTCTCTACATCTTTTGATCAGCAAAATATGTGCGAAAGCCAGATTTCTTCTCGTTCGTTTATCTCATGAAAGCGACGAAACACCAGCCATAGTAAGGCCTCCTGACCATCTCGTCCGAACTAATCAATAAAACCAGGTATCGATTAGTCGCATCGGGGATCGATAAAGGTCGAATAATGACGATTCCTGGATTGTTCAGGAGAAATCCGAGAATTTCGCGACATTTCCTGAATTGTCCTCGTTGTAATCGGGGTGACCAGACGAATCACTTGAATTCAAACTAATGGCCATCAAATAAAGAAGAATAAGTCAATAAACAAATAAAAAATTAGAGATAAGAATGATAATATACAATAAAAATAATATAATAATACAATAAATAATATAATATTACAAATAAATACAATATAATAAATAATATAAAAAATAATATAATAATACAATAAAATACAAAATAAAAGATAAATACAATAAATACAATCAATTAAAAAAATGTAGATAATAGCGGATAAAAAAATAGGTGAACTTTGAAGAGCAACGGTCGTCAATTTAAAAAGGGAATCCCTTGATTGAGGCATTATTGATTTCGGTAGATCACGAGGTCAACTCCACCTCCATGATCGTACTGCTCTCCATTTCACTTATAAGGAAACGATGAGGACTCGTCATATGACAAGCGGCAACCTCTGGGGGTTAGGGTGTGTGTGAGACTTTCAGTGGAATGTATGGGTATTGATTGATTTGTCTTTTTCTTGAGGAGACCTTTTTTTCGTAGCCCTTCTACCGCTTAAATCACTAAGTGAATTCACTGCTGCTGAATAAATGGTTGGGAAGATCGACTTTCTTTATCGCTGCTATTTTTTCTCATTTTGAAAGTTTTTTTTCTTGTACTTGAGGGGGGGGGCTTATTCCGGTACTAATCAATAATCGATTAGATCACGATCGGTTTATTCGAGTACTGGCGCCTTTTGTGCTATTTGAATTGTAAAATTATCATTGTACGGATTAACGTGCGTTTTTC